>JAMAKQ010000125.1:0-40781 GCA_023628475.1 Chaetomiaceae sp. PF1801
ATCAGATTTGAGATGTTGTAAAGTGAAGGAAAGTGGCCCACTCGCTATGCTGGCCCACTCGCTATGCAAATACGTTACACATCTTTGATAACCTCGATAAACTTTTCTCTTAGGCTAGGGAAAATGGCGCAGGCATCAACAATGTAGGTCAGGAACTCGGCGAAGACACCTGTCATGCTTCTCCTCCTCTGCATCCCCATATCGCTGGCTTCTGAATTCCCCTATCGTCCCTTCAGGTTGAGTGGCGTGCTCGCTTTCGACGTCAAGCTTCTCGAGGTACACGGCCACTACCTCGGGCGGCGGAATCTCAGGGTTGTCGACCTTATCCCAGTGCTGAGTCCCATCGTCATCCTCCAACATCCTCCAGACTCCCAGCCTGAGTAAAAAGTCGCGCGCTCTCCTCGCAACAATATCGACTAGTTTCTTCCCGTCCCAGCCCTCGGTGGCCGGATGTGGAACCCGGACACGTTCGTCTCGGACCAAGAGGTCAATCACCGGGAGGTTGGCCTTTTGAACTGCCCAGCAGAGCGGCGTCCAACCGCCGAGGTCCTCAGTGTTCAGGTCTTCCGCAGAGCAGTGCTCGACCAGCGCCGCGATGGTGTCCTTGTTGCCACCCTCGGCTGCATGAGAGAGGAGAGTTCGCCCGAAGTGGTCTGCAATGGCTATCTTGACATCCTTTCGCTCCAGGAGTGCTCTCACAGACTGGGTCAACGATCGCTGCGCAGCGAGCAAGAGTGGTGTCCTGCCCTCCAGGTCCCGTGGGTTTGGGTTGACTTTGCGGCATTCCAAGAGGGTTTCAAGTGCTTTCTTTCCAGCCAGAGAAGACGCCGCCAGGTGAAGAGCCGCATGGAGCATCAAGTTACCGGTAACCTGTCAGCGCTGCGAATGAAGCGTCAGCGGCAGTGGCTAGGGGAAGGACTTATCATGAGGCGATGAAGATTGAAGTTTCTCCTGGTTACATGTACACTTCCACCCGTAACGTGACCCTGATGCATGCCGTGACTCTAACCATTCCAATCTTCCGAATAGACCCCTTTTGGTTCCTTCAAACAGCAAATACCAACGCACCTAGCGCAGTACCAAGGGCATCCCCAAGTCAAGTAGGGCACTCAATACGCCCTGTCAGTCTGCATATGCTCAAAGATAACCTTTTTAGCTATTGATGCGTTAGTGTTGGATCCGCGCAACCGCGACCGAGTCGTCTATTTGCTCACCATTAGGGAAAGGCCCCCAAGTACTACCATCCTCACACAGGTAGACCTTGAATGCACCATTCACCGTCTTGCTCTTCATCTCCCCCGCAGGGCCGGGAGCACGTCGAACGGTTCCCAACCGAGCACAGGCACGGAGCATGCTGGCACCCGCAACGGTCACGATGTCGCGGCCGAGACAGGAATGCGGACCCCAGCCGTGGTGAATGTAGAGATCGGCTGGCCGATCCAGTTTGATCTCGTACGGGTCAGGAAATTTGGCGGGGTCGACGCCGGCTGTAACAAAATCCGTGAACACAGCGGCGCCTTGCTTGACGGCCACGACGCGGGATGCATCCTTGACGGCTGCCTTGTCTGCGGCCGCGCCTCGGATCAAGCCGAATGCTGGTGTAGCGAGGCGGAAGCTGTTGAGCTTTGATGAGAAGATATTCACGTACACCGAGACGGAGGGAAACTCATACCCTTCTAGAGCATACTTCTTAAGCTTCTCGAAATCTTCTAGCTCTTCAGATAGGGCAAGCTCCCTGATCGTCGGCCAGTGGTGGTTATACTTGTCGGACAGGTACAGATCGATCAACTGGCCCCACTACAGATACCGTTAGAGACATGATATCTCAATTCGCACCAAGGGGACTGGAGAAAACGTACCCCCTGCGCTTGAGTAGCGGATGCAGCAGCAGCCGTCGGAATTATCGTCCAGACGGTCTCATCGACGCTGCCCAGTCCGTCTAGAAGTCTCTCAACGAGCCGAGCTCCGTAGCTGCTCAGCACCGGGTCGCCCGATTTCACGCCGAACACGATCTGGCTGAACGAGTGGCGTCGTCGTCTCGCCTTGATGTCGGTCACCACCCTCTGCATTACTTCGCCCAGCCGCTTCGTGTCCCTGGCGGCGACGACGCGGTTCTTGAACGACTGTGCCGTGTCCAGGTCGAGGAAGACGTAGCCGAACAGATGGGCGAGCGCGTCAGCGAGCGACCGCTCCGTGTAACTGTCGGGCCCGCCTCCGGTGCTCTGCAGTGGGATGGCGAAGAAGTGGCCGACGAAGGCTGCATGGGCAAGGTTGCCCACACTTTGGAGCGAGCCAGGCGTTAGCTCAATTGAGTGCGCGGCATTAGGCACTTGGTAAGGTATGCTTACTCTCTCACAATGTCAACTTGGTACCAGTCGCCAATCTTGCGACTGTGCTGCCGAATGAGTTTGGTGGCGGTCTCCTCGTAGAATCGACGCACTTGGGTGAGGCCGTCTTTTGGACTGTACAGACACTCCTTGACCAAGAGTCTCTGGCGGGTATTGGCAGCAGTGTCGCCGCTGAGCATGTAGTCATGTTGGGTGAGTTGGAACAAGTGCTTGCCCCCTGTCATTGTGTTAGTTTATCACATGGATACAAGCAATGGAAGAGCGTCTTACATAGGACACGGAAGTGCTCCTGGTCTTTCAGCGTATGGACAACGCCCTGCCACGTAGTGATCGGGTGTGGAGGGTCAATAAATGCTAGCTGGCCGAAGTCGAACTCCTGCAGGGTACCGTGCCTCACAAAGACCTCCTTGTTTCCCTCGGGAGTTGTGAATGGGTACAGAGCGTACACGCTGTTTCCACGGTACCATCCGGGGAAAGCCCTCATCAGCAGCTTGTACATCACCCCGCCGCCCGCAACCGCGAAGTCCGAATTGGCCTGATTGAAACTATGATCGCGTTAGATCATTGCAAAGTTAGAGATTTCCCTAAAGATAGATGCCTTACCCAAAGCTGGTCAGGCTCGAAGGGTTGTAATCAGCCGTGTAGAACCTGTCCCCGCGGACGAGGGCGACAGCATCAGAGAGGATGGCAAAGGAAGTCGTGAATCCGGGGCACAATCCAGACCCCGGGGCCATGGGCTTCTTGGTATCTTCACACAGAATCCCCGGATAGAGCTCAATGTTGTCTGGATGTCCGTAGAGCGCCTCCACTGTTGTGTGTCTAGGTCAGCATACTCCAAATCATTGCATCAACAGCAGGGAACCTTACAAGCTTCGGCAACGGAGGAGTCAGAATTTACCTCCGCTACGTGTTGTCAGTTTAGCTTCTGCCGCAGAGAGGTAGAGCCTCTTGTCTTACCGAACGACGAGTATGGTTGGAGCTTGAAGAATGCTCTAAACTCGTTCAGTGACGCGAGGCCCCATTCACGACCTTGTTGGATGCCCAGAATCTCAACGGCTTTCAGAGCCCGGGGGATATTGCGAACGCCAAACGCTCCTAAAGGGGACGGAGCACGTTAGAAGACATATGAAAGCTCTTGTGCGGAACGCCTACCTGCCACGCTGTCTGTCGCAGCCCGGACAATATTGACGAGCTCGGCATCAAGGAAACCGCCATCGGCAGTTCTCTTCATGCCTCCAAAGGTCCACTTCTCGGGTTCCTTGGGTATTCCCGAGTCCCAGTTGCGCACGCCATGCCGAAACTCTTCGACAGACATGTCGTCTTGGGGAAAGGCTCCGTTGTAAGCACAAATGTTGTTCTGCCTCGGGGTCGCCAGTCTGAGATTGACTTACCAAAGTGGGACTGGACACCAAAGATATGACGAAACAAGTCGTTGGTCCAGGCCTCATCGCGGTCGCTTATAGCGCTGTGCCATCGGTAGATCATGTTGAACTCGACGCTGACTTGGTTGCCGATTCCTCTGGGCGTTCCCTCCGCATCAAAGACGTCAGCGAAGTCGTCTCGGGGGTCAAGCTTCCAATCCGATTGAACGGGGTTGCGATTGAGATTCAGGATGGTGCGGAGGTAGTCCTGCAGAATGATGTTCACGTAGAGACCGCATGTGATGCTGTGTGCATTAGACGCAAATTAGCACCAGGTACGCCAGTAAAGCTTCGCATCTCGGCACGTACAGTCTTCCAGTCTGGAACAGATCATTGTCCCGTTTCATCTGAGCCTTGTCGTAGTCAGGGTGCTCCTGAGTCATACCAGCTGGTAGGCTGAAACGGCCATGCTCGTTGATGATGGCGAGCTCCCTGACAATGTAGTTGTGGAAGCGGTTGAAGGCGATGATGAGAGCACAGACACCCGGAGGCTGACCGAGAAGTCTCCGTTCGGCAAAGACGTCCTTCTTCAAGAGTCCGTCCTTGAACGCCCTGACTCTCTTTTGCTCGTCCAGGTTGTGACCGTACAGAGGGCCCAAGTCAAGATACGACGAATTCTTCACTCTTGTCATATCTGTTTCGTCGGTGTGGAAGAGATCTAAATCCTATTAGCACAGGTGTAGTGTAAAATGAGGTTCTTGTAATTACCGTGGATAATGATGGTTGCGAAATGAAAGAGAGCACTCGAGACCTTTGTCGGGTGTTCCCTTGCCGATCCCTTCCGCGCCAGGAGAGCTATATCACGTAAGACCTCTGCTTGCCGTGCCTAGATGAGCACCTTACTATCAAAGATAACGGATGGGTCGGGAAGGTCAAGGGGTCCTTGATGTTTTGGGGCCACGGTTCGAGCGTAGTGGCTTCCAGCGGCGCCAAGGTGAGGATAAATGATGTTCTGTCGAGTCCAAGTTGTCAGCTTCAACTCCAGATATTCGTCCGCTTTCAAGGGTGAGCATACATTGTTGGAACCATCAGCGGTGCGGTATCTGAACTCGTCGCCTAGGTAGGCGAGCGGTGGATGTTGCAGGTTTTTCCACAGCGTGTCGATGAACCTCGCATTGAGGCCGCCACGAAGCTTGGAACCATTGGGCAGTGATGCGGCAAATTGGATGACTTGTTCAACCTGTCCCAAGAGTGTTTTGCTGGTTATTATTTCGCGTGGCAAGTCTCTAAGGATTCCAACGGTTGTCAAGACACATACGAGGTATTTGCGATCGTCTATCAGACCGCCGTGTAAAGCTGCGTCACCGGCGCTGAGAAGGATGTTCAGGTCTGGCAGAATGCGGCCAGTTTGACTGAGGATATCGCGACGAGCTTCAATGAGCAGCTCTTCCAGGTTCGAGCGCACATCGAGACCATCGAGGCCGTCAATCGACGACGTTCTGCTGAAGGGAGCCATGGACAACTGTTCTCACAATGAAACGACGCTGCAATGTCGTTCGACTGAATCACTCGACTGTAATGGGAACACCCCGTGTTTTATGAAACGTAGCGCTAGAAAGACTCGAAATTAAGCAAGTACATCTAAGTTGAGCTGAAAGTTCTAGAAACGAACGTTCTTTGTTATCATTCACATGCCACCAGTGCTCCGACTCCTGGCAATAACTACGTCAATACGGGTAACATCTCCGGCACCCTCAGACGGCCCAGCGTCATCAATGTCGCCATTATATCACCGTGATGCTGCCATGGAGTTACTATTATCATGTTGGCAATGACGTCTCCGTGATGTTGCTGTTATGTTACGATGGCAACAAGCCACGGACCACAAACCGAGCATCTGGGAGAAATGATGCGAGTGCGAAGATGCATGTGATGCATGTGATGCATGTGATGAACGCAGCCAAATCGCCAAGGAATGTGCGATCATGTGTGGAAGATGAAGGCATGGTAGGGGTCCACCAGCAGATATGAACTTGATTCTTCGGCTTTCGCAGTGCATGCCAGCTCTGGCCTGCAGCGTGCCGCTCGAAGGGACCATATCTCCCTGCTTCTCGCGGAAGCCGGGCTTGATTGGGGAAAGACGAAACATCGAATGTGCAGTTATGCAACTTGCAACTGGGCTCGGAACGGCTCGTTCGGACCGAAAGTTAAACCAAGGTCAGGCATGTGATGTGAGGTAGAGCTCATTTCCTACACACGATCCCTTCTCCAGACTTACGTTCCCTGCAGTCACCCGAAACCCAGTGGTCGGTCTGTGGCGCGGAATACCACAGTTGGATGACGGCCTCCTGAGAAGCCTGAAACTACCTGGTATACGTTCCTAGCCAACCAAACGAGTTTACGGCCCAACTCTCCGTCTTGGCGAATTGCAAGGCGCAGCAGCTGAGTTGCTGTCACTGGGGCGATGCACAGACGAAGAAGAGTGGATTCGGTGGTGAAAATGGTGATATGCTGCTAAAGGGTTGGGATATTACAGATAACATTAACGGCATTGCCAAGCGCGGCGCAGTATATGTGGACATTCGCCAATATCGTATGCGCGACGGGCAGGGTTAGGGTTACAGCCGATCAGCGGCTCATTATTATCCGACTTTCGAAGATTGCGGCATTACTATGGATTATAATGGTCGCGAAGTAGAAGAGTGGACTTGAAACCTTTGTGGGGTGCTCTTTCGCCAGTCCCTTCCGCTCCAGGAGACCTAGATCATATGAGACTTTTTCTTCCTTCCCTGGCTAGTTGAGCATCTTACTGTCAAAGATAACGGATAGGTCGGGAAGGTCGACAGTCCTTTGCTGTTTCGGGGCCACACTCCGAGCGTAATGGCTTCCGGCGCCAAGACGAGGTGTGACGAGCTGGGCCTGTCATAGGCCTCGGCGACCCTCGGCCCTGGTTCTCTTGCATGTGGCGTCACTATAACATCATCTTGGGGCAGGCAGCATCTGTGTGTTTCAAATTCATGACCCTGTGCTCTCTTCTCCTGTCATCTAGTTCTCTCTCTCCTTTTCTCTCTCCATTCGGAGTTATTTAGTCAAAACCACCAGCGCACCTGCCATGGCGCCTACTATCGCGCTCAAGGCTCTGACGCTGTTCTCCCATATTTTTGCCCTCGTCGTACGAGGCATACGAACAATCGCAGGCCGCAAAAGAATATTGGAAGACCACTCATGGCGGAAACCGTCCTCTGAAGACCGTAAATACCCTAACATCAACCTTGGCACACCCCGAGCTTACAAGATATCACCAGGCCGGAGCCCTTGCCCGATGCTCAACGCGCTGGCAAACCACGGCTATCTCCCGCGCGACGGCAAAGACATCTCACTCACGCGCCTCATAACAGGCTTACAGGACTCCATCAACCTCGCGCCCGACGCGACACTCCTCGTCGGGCTTGTCGGCATCAAAGCGTCGACCACCGGCAAACGATTCACCCTGCACCTGGACGATCTGGCAAAGCACGGCGGTAAGATCCAACACAACCCCCCCTCGGAGAAAAAATAGCTCACCCGCCTCGCACCCGCCTCCGCGGACGCGCGAATTGAACTAACCCGCCCTTCCTCGCCCGCACAGTGATCGAACACGACGGCAGCCTGAGCCGACACGACGTGCACGACCCACCCCCGGCCGACAACAAGACGTTTGCGCCCGAGGTCTGGGCGACAACGGCGGCGTACCTCTCCCAGAACGAAAGCATCTCGATCGAGACTGCCGCACGCGCGCGGCAAGCACGCATTGCGGCGGCCAAGGAGGCGCATCCGGCGTTTGCCATGTCCAAGAAGGACTTGCAGGCAAGCGCCCTGGAGACGTGCGCTTATCTGAGAGTGTTTGGAGAGGGGACGCGGGGGAGGGCGAGGTGGGAGCAGGTGAAGGTTTTGTTTGGTAGGTTTCATCATTCTGGTTATCTTAGTAGGGTGCTCTCATAGCCATGGGGATGGGAATGGAGGGTTGCGAGAAAAAAGCTCTTTGCTGACTGTTTCGCTAGAAGAGGAACGCCTTCCTTTTGAGGAGGGGTTTAAGCGGTCGGAGAAGATGATTACAGTCTCGGATCTGCTGGTGCTGTCTGGAAAGTTGGATGCGGTGCCGCAGGAAGGCACGGCGAGCAACTAAGATCTGGGGAACATCGGCGACGGTCGAGAAGTCGCTCTCAAGAGGCGAATGCCGCAAGTTCCTACCCTTTTGGCCAGGGAATCCTGGATGGATGGATGGATGGATGGATGGAATTTATTCCGCCCGGAGGCACTGAGCCTATAGCAAGCACACCGCACACCATCACCACTATCAAGCACACCGCTATTCCTAATTCGGAAAAGCGCAGGCGCCGCACTGCTGTAGTACAACCAAAGTTTTGCGAGGGACGCGCTGAGCAACTGTGTCTCTTCCGGGGGACTTGCCACTGGGGGATTCACCCGCGGTGTCGAGGTCGACTTCCTTCAGCTTTGTAACAAGGTCACGGGCAGCAGGGTCGGCCTCGGCGGCCGCCTCGGCCTTGTCGGCTAGCTTCTTGACCCCAGCCTCCCAGCCCGCAGCAGAGACGGCCTGGGAGGTGTTGTCCGCGTCCCTGTGGCACCGCCCGAACCGCCGCCGGTACCGGCCGAGCCCGACTCGCCGGACCCGGCGCTGAACCGGACGGAGCAGCCGACCCGGACGAGTCGGAGCTACCCGGCCCGCGAGCTGGCGGTCTCTGAGCCACCTGAGCTCGGGCCGCCGGCCGGTGGCACCTCGGGCCCACCGCTCCACGGCGTCGGCGAATTGATCGAGTACACCCGGATCGACACTGAGCTTCTCGAGCTGGCCCTTGTCCAACGACTGCATCACCGAGTTCTGAACTGCGCCGGCCTCGGGATCCTTGCTTGCGGCCGAGAGCCTGCATCAGCTCACCGACCAGCTGGATTGCGGCCTTGGCCTTCTCCGCATCCTGACCGGACGAGGCCCCCGCACCGGGGAGCCACCTGAGCCCGAGGAGCAGAGGAGTCAGAGCTTGAGCTTGACGACCCTGAGGCTGCCGAATCCGCGCCGCTGGCCTCGGGGCCAGGAGCCCTCCGGGACCCGCACCTGCCGCGCCCCTACCGGCGCCGGAATCACCTGCCGGTGTCACACCATCCCAACCTGCTCTGCCCTGCACCGCAATCGGCCCTAGCCGAGCTAGACGGCACCTTGGAACAGAACTACCCGCACCGCTGGAGCCCGAGTCACCGCCAGGGGCTGCGCCGCTGCTCGGCGTCGAGCCGCTGTCGGGTTTCACCCTCGTGGAGCCTTCCTCGCCGGATCCGCGGTCGATCCGGTGCTGCCCTCACCAGACTGCGGATTCTCGGGCTTGTCCTCCGGCGAGTCCTCGGAGGGCTTGACGGAGGCGATCGCGGCCGGGGCGGACGTGGCCTCGGTCTGATCGGCGTAGGGCAGTGGCGGCTCGGCCTGTCGGTGGCGGTCGGCCGTGGCAGGGGTGTTCATGCTCGTCTGCGAGCTGCTCACAGCCGGGTGCAAATCTTCACCACAGCGATACGGTGTAGTTTACTCCAGGCACGGAGCTGCCTCTCCAGGATCGGCCACTCGATGTTAAGTTCGTCGAACCGCTTAACGAGGTCACGCTCCGAGCGGTCCGTGACCGACACCACCACACTGGTTTCGTCGGCCTTGAATGACTTGTTCGGTGGGAGCTTTTTGTCGAGCAGCTTTTCGAGTTTTGGTTGCAGAAATCTGTGCCAGAAAGCGTGAGGCATAAGGACGAGGTCCTGTTCCGTGTCTTTCGCGGCCATTCGGTTGTTAATGGTCAACTTCCACTCGATGGAATAATGGATGTAGGTAGGCGGATGCCCATCGTATGTCAAGTTGTCACTCTAGTTAGCTAGCTGTCCAAATGGCAGTTCGCCCCGACCGCGCTGCGCTGGGCTTTGGCTGCCCGAAGCCACATCGTCGATGTCGCAGACATCCGTTGACGCAGAGCTTCCGGACGATGAATGCTCGGTTGCGGTGTCGGTCGTATAGGTGACGAGGGAATCGGGTGGTTCGGATGCCGGCCAGACGATAAAGTCATCAAAATGCGAACGACTGTGGATTGGTCATAGCTGCGGTGCTCGAGTATTGTTTAGGAAAGTGGCGATTTGTGGTGCCGCTATCGGCGGCGTGTGATCTCGTCTGGTGCCCAGCTTCGGAACTTTTCAAGGGAAGATGCCTGAGCCTAGTTAGTAGGTGCAGCGTTGTAGCTTTTGTTGTCGCTACATGACTGCTGCTAAATTTAGCTCGCTCTAATGGGTTACTGTGGTCGCGTGCATAAAGAAAACCCCCATGCCAGGTACCTGTGGGGCACAACAGCGGACGCGTTTTCGACCAATTAGCTGAACACACCCAACTAGCCACTTTATTGACTGCCTTTCCAAAGAATCCCAAGATTCCAGCGACTTACAGCAGTATGATGGCACGGCCACAGGGATCTAGCGGTACCAAACAGCTCACTACTGAGGAGCGCCAGCGAGTTCGAGTGTTATATTTCGATGCCAGCAAAAGCCAAGCCGAGATCCACAGCATCACTGGCTACACCAAAGCCCAGATCCGGACCGCTATTCGCGCTCGCGATGCCACTGCTGGACGCAGTACTGGCCGGCCACGGACGTTAACGCCAGAGCAAGAAGACCAGCTTGTTCAATATGTCGTTTCCAGCAAAAAAACTCGGCGAATGGGCTTCCTCGAGCTCTCAACAATCATCTTCGCTGGGATCTTCGGCGTCTGGGTGATCAAGCACGCCCTTTATCGACTGGGCTTCCGCCGACGAGTCGCCCGCAAGAAGCCACCGATTACCGAACGAACGCGGAAACTCCGAGAGACTTGGGCCAGAGAGCACGAGCATTGGACTCTTGAGCAGTGGGCAAAGATTCTTTGGACCGACGAGACTTGGGTTACTGGCGGCCCGCATAGGAAGCAGTATGTAACTCGGCGTCAAGGGGAGGAGTGGGATCCGACTTGTATTGTGGAAAAACATCAACGCAAAGGTGGCTGGATGTTCTGGGGTTGCTTCTCCGGCTTGGGCAAAGGCCCTGGAGTCTTCTGGGAAAAGGATTGGGGAAAGATCAATGCCGAGACTTACCGCGCACATACTGTACCTATTATTCACGGCTGGGTACAGTTGTGTAAAGAACAGCTTGGTGAGGATTTGATTCTGATGCAAGACGGCGCCCCGGGGCATGCAGCTGCGGAGACAAAGGAAGATCTCCGTGAGCGAGGCATTGTTGTGATGGAGTGGCCCCCATTTTCACCAGACTTGAACCCGATTGAGTCTTGTTGGAATTGGATGAAGGACTGGATCGAGGACCGATATGGCCTTGAAGAAAAGCCCTCGTACGAGAAGCTGCGTCAGTATGTCAAAGAGGCTTGGGAGGCACTGCCGGATGACTACTTGAAGAAGCTGTTGGCCTCGATGCCAGATCGGTGTAAGGCGGTGATTGCGGCCAAGGGTATGCACACAAAATATTAGCTAGCTCTTTGGTGTATTTACTGTTGGAGAGTGTGGATACCATGCCCTCGGTTAGCGTGGGTACCCCGCATGGAGATTTTCATTACCCATCATACCACAGTAAATGCAGGGTCGCAAAGCTAGGATCCGGGAACATGGATCTCCCCCGCTTCGAACCCCACCTGAGCAGGTGCATCACGACCTGGCCGGGATGTAGCTGCTGGACCCTCGCTAACCCGCCTTCGAACCCCACTAGGAGCGGTGGATCAAGGATCTGACGGACCGAGACGTACGTCCCTTTCCGCGGCGGACCAGGTACCCTTATCGAGAGAATATTTGGCCAGGACCGAAAACTAGCAGCCTGTTCCTCGGGTGGTCGTCCTCCGTTGGCGTTCTTTCAACGCGCTGGGAGGACGACAGGATCGATCACATGTGTACGTAATCGTCTGTCTGCCGCTCTTTTCCTTGGTTGACCGCCCGGTGGTGAATGCGTCGCCCTTCGTCGCAGCCCATGTATTCTGTGTCGTTAACTGGGCTTGGCTTGTAAAGTTGTGTCGGCTCGTGGTGTCGGAGGAAACGCCCGGGTTACACATGTATGAAGGTGAAGTGCGGGGGTGGAGAATTGATCCCCTGCCCTGTCTCGCCAAGCAGCTCTGCTAGCCTGGACCCACAAATCGCGCCAAGCATGCAACTTTGATGTCTTGGCGACAGTGTTGTTTGAGCCTCGCCTCGCTAGGACGTGTTTTTTTTTTTTTCTTTCTACATCAACCTTATTAGCCTCACCTTGCAATCACCGGGAAAACAACAGCAGCCGCCTGCACGCCTCTTGCTGCCGGTGTGTCAGTTGCCCGACTTTAGCAGGGTTTGGTTTGCCCAAGGACAAATATCCACAGGAAAACAAGCACATCGACCCTCAACCGGAAATTGTCCCCGCCCGCCGTCGACCATAGTCTCCCTCTCATGACTGTTCGGCTACCCCACCTCGGTGCCTGACGGCTCCAAGAAGCCTCCATCTTCAGCGGCACCGAGTCCAGCACCAACCACACCACCCCCAGCGCGGTTCCGCCACCAGCACGAGTCCACCAAGAACAAGAACCCTCACCAGCAGCAGCCCACCAGCAACAACCCAGCCACTTTTTCTCGCAGCGCTCCCTCCGCCAGCTAGGCCTCTTCGGCGGCGGCGCCGGCTTCTTCTACTGGTCCCTCCTGCTCTCCCGCCGCGCCATAACCCGGCACCAGCTCGCGGCCCCCCTCAAGTTCTACCAGCCGAGCAACCAGCACATGTGGCGCCCCAACACCGCCGCCAACAACAAGAACGGAGAGCCGCCCAGGCGCGACCCCCTCGTCACCGTCGAGGCGCTCAACCTCGCCACGCTCAACACCTTCTCCTTTGCCATGGCCGCCGTCGGGGGCGTGGCGTGGGCGTTTGACATCTCGTCGCTTGAGGATCTGAGGAGGATCACGCGGAGGTCGATTGAGGAGGCCAGTGGTGGGCAGGTGGATGAGGCGGTGGAGAGGGAGGTGTTGGAGTGGGTTGCTACGACGTTTGGGATTGAGGAGAGGAAGGGGGTGGTGAGGGGGAGGGGGGGGGGAAGGTGGAGGACGGGAAGGGGTTATGACTGGGTGTTGGGTGTTGTGATGATGTGGCGTTGAGGATATAGGGATTGATTGCTTGCCTGGCGAGAGCTCAACACAAGGCAGCACTGGGTATGGCTGCTGATTTTGGGTTCATGGTTCAGGGAAATGGGATATCAATGGCTCGGCGCAGTACATGGACTGGCTGTGTGTGTATACAATACAGTCATGGCATTTGGCCGCCTCTTCTCTCCAGAAAGCATCTACCCGAGACTACACCGCCTGCCCCGTGGGACTTTGACTTGATTGTTAGGGTAAAGGGGTTTCGGCTCCGGGTATGGCACGCCCAGGAAGCCTACCATTGAATGGACAACACCCTACAATGGGAGTTGTTCATCTTTGGGATTTGGTTGATCCGGTCTGTCAACACGGCGGTTCATTAATCTCGTCCTGAGATTAAGACAAGTGACCATGTCACTAGGGGGCAATGAGCGCGCTTAGTTAGGTTGTCACAAAGAGCCAAGCTCGAAATGACCTGCCAGAGCAGCCCGTCCTTGGGGCTCGAAAACAAAGTTTCAGGGGTTGACTCCTTGTTTTGACCGGTCTAGGCCGTTATTATTAGCGGCAGTGTTATAGTCGGCAATAGGAGCTTGCTGGGTTGACTCCCAAGGTTCCCGATGAAGACGAAGAACCGAGATACGAGTCGAAACAGCAAGAAAGCTTACATGCATCCCAACTACCTATGCCAAAAAGTTAACCATACCAGGGAGCTGTCTTATCTTCCTTCCGGTCTGGTACAGCATACGTTGCTTCATTATGAGCCGTTGGTAGCTCGCTACGACCGATCTATATGTGAACCGAGCACCTTATTATATGGGAGGGCCGACCGCGAGCCCACGGGCCACAGGGGCCCACAGCAGTGGAGGAAGCCGCCATCACAATCGCAAGCTGGACTGGAGGAACTGCCGACACAGACGGAGTGGTAGAGGAGGCCTGGAGGGAGAGGTGGTTGAAGGAGCGGGAAGGCCGGGCAGCCACGAGGCCAGCTGATGACTTCGACCACCAGCAGGAGACCCTGTTCAGGGACAAGACTCTAAGGAGGCACGAGGGCCTCAACAAGGCGCAAAGTTCACTGTTGGTTCAGATTCGAACGGGGGCCATAGGCCTTCGGGGCTTCCTATTCAGCCTAGGAGTCCCAGAGGTATTGACGCCCAGCTGCGAGTGTGGAGAAGGGCGAGAGACTGTCGAACACCTGGTGATGTGGTGTTTGGCCCCACCGTTGGCTCGAAGATGGGAGAGAGCAGAACTTCGAACACGGCGGGACTTTTATTCTGTTTTACAGGGCACCAGTCCCCCAGCTGCACGGCTAACGAGGAAGATGCTGGGCTGGCTGATGGACTCGGGGAGACTGCCCATGTACGACTTGGCCAGAAGGCTGGAGCTGGAACTGGAGGTCTGATGTCCCCTCCTTCGAAGGCCACGAGGCCTTCTCACATTTGTATTCGCAGGCTCAGTCACTGATGTTTTCCTTGATCGTCGGTATGGGTTTTTCACCCGGCCCGCGAGGGCACGGTTTTCCTGTACGTTAAGCAAGATGAGGGTCCGGCAAGCCATAGGGCATAGCGGTGTAGGAATAATAATAATATATGGGAGCCGTTCACGACGGAGCAGGCCGTACAGGTGAACAAAGGCGTCCCGGCCCCCAACCGGACGTGGCTCGTTGCCATCCTCGCAGACAACCCAGTACCGTCCTTCCGGAGGATTCCGTAGGATTCCGTATCCAGGCCTGCAGGTACACGGGCAGAAACATGGCAACCGGTCTGGCGCTCAGCTGCCCTCCTTCCTGCTTATGGCGATCGGCAATATGGCGAGACGTGTTTTGCTACTGATCGTTCGGTAATCGCAGAACTTGCAGGCAAAGCCTTCGAACTTCCGGAGATATGGATCTGGTCGTGATTGATCGGGGCGTAGCGGGGCATTCGGAGGATTATGCAATGCGGGCGTTCGGTGTCGCAAGAGGCGTGCGACACGGCTCCGCAGGTCGTTTGGCACATCGTGCTTCCGCTTCAGGTGACTGCTCACCTGCTCAGGCTTTGGCGAAAGGCCGATAAGACATTCCGGACGGGCGCAGACGAGAACCTGGGCCATAGGGTCGATGACGAGTCGCACCGAACGTAAGAGTTCTTCGTCTCTTTTGTCCATAGTGCCCGGTTTTCCCCTTCCGAGGAACGGCCCGACGGTTTGTAGGTTCAGGAGCCTCTTCCAAGGAGCGCTCAAGGAAGAAAGGAAGGAAGGAAGGAAGGAAGGAAGGACGGGAGAAAATCGGTCGCGCCCCTTGCCTTCCCCCCGGTCGTTCCTCATTTCACCTCATTTCACTTCTTTCAAAGGGGGGGAAGAAGGGGGGCCGCAGGTGATGGAGCGGATGGAACTTTTTCTCGCCCGCAGGCACCGGAAGCCTAGGGCCTTGGCACGCCAACTCCGAGTGGGGGAAAGCGGGCGCAGAGGGCCTTGGCACGCTCGCCGCCAGGGGGGGAGCCAAGGGGGAGAGCAAGAGGGAAGCCAAGGGGGGAAGCCAGGGGGGCAGCCAGGGGAGCCAGGGGAGCCAGGGCCCCGGTTTCCATGTATCAGGAGCTGAAACGAGCGGGTATTGGTACAGTAGGGGACGCGTCGCGTGGGAAAGTGGCCCGTTCGCTTATATGGCCCGCTCGCTTATAATGCACGTTACGGTAACTATGTTAACATGAAATAGCTCCCAGCTCTTAAGAGGATTCCGGACTACGCGGCCAACGGAAACGAACTCGGAACTTTGAAGGACTCGGTGAACAACATCGTGGCGAACACCATCACAATCTCAGACAAGATGCCGTCATTTTGATGATACCTTCACCGTCTTTGGGGTCTCTTCAACCTGATACTGACGACAAGGGGGGTGGCGGCTAGGACAACACCAGCCGACATTAGCAAGACGCTGGCGCAGAGCGTCGCAGGGATGTGCGTCTTTGGTACGAAAGTATCAACGAGATGCACGGCAAGCTCTTCGACGGGTCCGACGACTCCATCTCGACGCTCGACAACTGTTCAAAGACGGCAAGCTGATGCAGAACGGCTACGAGCCCCTGGATGACCTCGAATTCCAGGCTGTCTTCTCCAAGGCGCTTTACGCGCTGCTGATCCCGCAGGCCTGGTCGCTCTCGCCCGGTCTCGGCGGCGTCGTCATCGACGCCCAGGTCCCCTGCGGCACCATCGAGCAGCTCCGGATCCGATCTCAGAGCATGGTGGTCTCGCCTTGATGCAGTGGGCCTCGTCCACGATGATCACTGGCTGGCTAGACGGTGAACTGGACCACAGTGGGTGGCCTGCGGCGGTCTGGGGTGACGGCAAAGGTAGAATCGATACCCTTCAGGGCGGACGTGTTAGGCAGTAGCAGAATAATCCGAGACTGGCCGGGTTTGTGCTTGAGCCTTGGCGCGTTCGTCTTGGAGGCCGACTTCTTGCTGCTCGCGGGAGACGCGCGGGGTAGCTTGGCGATGTCGGTGTGGGCGATGAGATTGCGCACAGGCGCGGGATCGTCGGGCGGCATGAGGAGTATCATGTCGTCATCCGGAGGTGCTGTCCGGAGGTGCTGTCCGGGGGTGCTATTAGAAGGGGGCTGTCCGGGGTTGTTATCCGAGGAAGCTATCTCGAGGTGCCAACCTTTGCTGTAAGCTGCAAGGCAGACAACTTCGTCTCTCGCTTTATTAGCAAGCGTATTCATCCAGAGCAGCCGCGCGAGGCTCTAGTGTCCTTTTTACTAGCCATGGAACTGAGAAATGGAAAGTCTATCAACATCAAGGCGCGACGACTAAGTAACCGTCTACGTGGTAAGTAAATCCCTGATCCCCAGGCGAGTTGTTAATTGGTGGCCTAGGTCTCTCGCCTAGATACCAACGACAACATCTTCAACCCCGACGCCGCTTAGCGCCGTTAAGACCGGGCACCGGGATGTATTTGGTTCCGACTATTTCGTACTGGTGTCATTGGCATAAGATGTTCAAGAAGGGTCCGGCATGGGCGAGCTATTGTGATGGCGTGCGACGACTTGAGAACGGATTTGTCATCTGCCACAACGGAGATGATTACATCTTCACTGGGGACTGTTGGACAGGGGTGGCTAAGACTATGTCTGTCGAGGAAATGGGCAAAGCTCTTATTAATGCACCACGGCAATTTGTGTTGTAATGAGAATATAGCATACCTTATGGAATCGAAAGGATGTCGGATTGACGCCCCCAAGTGTGATGCCCGCGTTGATGCAAAGATAAAACTTCAGATTAGGCGAAGGGTACGCGAGCTGGCACACTTTAGCCTTTGGCACTATTCTGCAGTTTAGCAGCGCGGAATCACTAGGCAACACCATGGCGACAGTCTGCCCTAATCGCCGAGATCTTCACATCCCCCTTGCGGCAGCGAGTCCTAAGCCCCTACGCCGCAATCTTCTAGTTCCGAAAACCCCCCACTTCATCCGTCTCCAGAACCCTTTCACGGTCGCCACCTCCGCCGTCGTCGTAAACTCCTCCCCATAGTATTTCTCACGCCGTTGGATCCTGGTACGTGGGGCCAGGTCGGTTGGGCAAGTCGGACCTCCACCAGGATAAGCAACGTCCGCGTAAGTGGTAGTGTAATAGCCGAAGGCAGTGGCTTCTACCACTCCCACCGCCAAGGGGAGTTTCCATCGAAGTCTGGAATCCAAGGCTTGCGTGCGCCTGGTGGCGTTGCTAAGTGAGTTTGTTTACCTATACTGATAATTACATCAAGTTGTAACAACCCAAGGTTGCCATGTTCAGGTATTACTTTGTGGCCCTGCTGGGAGAAACTTGACGGTGTCCGCTCATCATCTAAGCGCTTCGTTGCACCTCAGGATCTCCGAAACACGTGGCAAGACGAGAAAGCCCTCTACTTGCAATTAGTCGACTCGAGCAGCTGAAGTGTCAAGTAGATATCCTGCGTTGGGAAGATATGTACCCAGGTGTCTCAGGCGGCCAGGTTAGGAGCCAATAGTCTTAATCCCAGATGTCTCTTCAGATTAGTGTATGGTATCTACCTCAACTTGAACCTAAGGCCTAACCATAAGGTTTCCATTACACATCCACATCCTCCGAGCACCTGCCTCACCATCAAGGTGACTCTCGAGTGCTGATATCTTAAGAGCGGAAAACATAGGCGAAATCATCTACGACAGGTATGATGGTGGTCGTACCTTCTTCGTGACGCTATAATTTACATGTAACTTCTAATTACCTTACTATACGACTCGCATCTCCCCGAGATCCTACCCGTCTGTTCCCAGGTCAAGTGTGGCCAGCTACGACGACAAGCGTCACAGTCGCTGCGCAAAGGAGACAACGTTTGTGCTGCATTCCGGAAGTACGTCGACAGGCTATGGCTGGGGGTTCTGAAAGTACCTTAGACTGTATCTTCGACCAACAATTTTGGAGAACCAGCATGAGAGGGCTACCTTTTGAGTGCTGGATTGGGACCACTCGGCCTTCGGCTGACCTGCAGTTAATTTGGACGTCTATGCTAAAGATGGACGTTGATTAGCCTTTACATGGTTGGGATCGGTAGAGGACCTGGGGTTCGACGTGTGGTATTTGCCATGTGTTTACGTGTGGATCTGCTAGTGGCATACCGAAGAACTCTTATTCAATTTCACTAGACTAAACCCCGGCCCTGAGAACATTGTCACTCCCTTCAGCCCGTACCGTAACGTCTTTAGGTGTACTCTCGGTCATACTCCACGATTTGTGTCAGATCAGTAACGCTCAGCATATCTCCTACACAAGCCCCTGCGGTCCCAGATCCCTCATCTGTGAAGAAGGCCGCCGCGCATGCTGCGGTGATGGAGTAGTCCGGCTGGCCTGGTAATATCGCGAAGATCACGATACATGGGCCACCGGCATACACACATTTCCGACCGCCGGCATTGGAGATACTAGATGCACGGGGTTAGACCATCTGTTCAAATTCACCGAACACTTCGGAGACAGGGCCTTGGTGAGAGTGTTCCGGTATGGATAACACGGGTCGTTGAACACCTGAAGGATGTAAAATCATGTTTTCTATCCAACCGTCTATGGACATCCCTATGTCAAAACGTTCCCTGGGTATCCTGCTCTACCTTGATCACACAACAAACATGCACAAGGCCTCCCATGTCCCTTTCAGTTGCGCTGCAACAGGAACCCAAACTCAAAGTCTGAGATAAGAAACATACCACCCCCTTACAAGCCATCTAAGCCTGTCCTATGGAGCTCATCATTCATAAAGCCCAATCATCTCTCCGCTCTGCCCTGGGCCGAGTTTAGTCTCGGTCCGCGCGCTCAGACATCTTCAAGCCGTCCCCAAAACCACCGTCAGCACCGTGCTCATTGACAATGACCTCGTTGCTGCTGTCCGACGAGTCACCGCTGACAGCCGCCTTCTCCTCCTCGTCACGGGCGCCACGGCCGCCGCCGGTCTGGGTGGTCGTCTCGACAAGACCATACCGCCTGGCATACTCCTCGATCTCGAGGGGCTGGAGCTGCGGCAGCTCCTTAGAGGCCCTGACGTACGAGATGCCCTCGACGTGGCCCTTGGCAAAAATGATGTCGATCTCCTCGAGCGAGCGGCGGGCCGTCTCCGGGTAGAAGAAGTAGATGACGGGGATGAAGCAGGCGTTGATGGCGGCGAAGAAGAGGTAGGTGCCCCAGCCGATGTTGGTCACCATGATGGGGGTGACCATGACGATGAGGAAGTTGAAGAGCCAGTTGACGCAGGTGCTGACGGCGTTGGCCTTGGCGCGCGTCTTGATGGGGTTCACCTCGGCCGGGTACAGCCACGGCAGGGGGAGCCAGGTGGCGCCGAAGAAGGCGATGTAGGTGAAGAGGCCGACGGCGGCGCCGCGGGCCGCCATGGGCGTGCCGGGGATCAGGCAGGAGAAGGTCAGGACCATGCTGAGGCACTGCCCGACGGAACCAATCAGGAAGAGGCGCCGCCGGCCGACGCGCTCGATGACGAACCAGGAGGTGGTGGCGAAGATGGAGTAAACCACCATGTTGACGCCGCCAAGCAGGAGACTCATGTTGTGATCCTCGCCGATGGACTTTTCGAATAACACAGGAAAAAAGTAAATCACGGCATTGCAACCTCCTATTTGCTGCATGAACTGAGAGCTGGAGCCCAGGAGCATGCGCCGGAAGTGCTGTGTCTTGCCGCCGGTGACCAGGGCCTTGACCGGAGTGCTCTTCTGGCCGAACCCGCCGGCCGCACGAAGGGAGTCCATGATGAGGTTGCGCTCGATGACGGTCTCCTCACTTCCCACCTCGTAGCCGCGGGTGGCCGAGATGACCCGGTCGGCTTCTTCCACGCGTTGGTGACTGAGGAGCCATCTGGGCGATTCGGGGAGGAAGATCATGGGAACGATGATGAAGACGGCGAACACCACCTGGAAGGCGATGGGGAACCGCCAGACGAGGTCGTTGGGCCCGTACGATGCGCCGTAGTCGATCCAGTAGGCGATCAGGGTGCCGAAGGCGATGATGCCGCCCTCGATGCAGATTAGCAGCCCTCTGTTGGACGTTTTGCTGCACTCGGCTGTTCTTCATGTCAGCATGGCCATCTTTGTCACACGGCCGGTCTCACGCACCTTGGTAAGTAGGGATTGTCGAGGTGTTGATGCCGTTGCCGACGCCCATGACGACTCTGCCCACGATCACCTGGGCCAGGGGGGTTGCGTTGGGCATCGAAGTGACCTGGATGATGACGCCGAGTAACATGATGACGGCACCCAAGATGATGGCTCTCCGTCTCCCGAGAATGTCGCCGACGCCGAGGATGAACATGGCTCCGAAGAGGCAGCCGATCTCGTAGATGGCGGTGACCAGGCCCTGCATGGTCGAGTTGTCCCTGGTTGCCTCGAACATGTCGTTGAAGGCCGGGGCGGTAATGATACCGCTCATCACACTGGCAAAAGACACCCGATGTTCAGGACATTGGACCGAAATACCGAGGGGGATCGAAAGGGAGTCTTACCCTTGGTCATATCCGAAGAGAAGGAAGCCCGTTGTCGCAACGGTAGACACTGCTATCGAGAGGGGCCTGCCCGACAGGCCCATAAACTTTGGAGAGGCCATCTTCGACAACAGCTGAGGTGTTGATGAAGCAAGAAACGAACTTGCATTACCACGCGGGGTGAGAAGAGGGGACGGAGTGTTCCCTAAATACCGTGGCCAGGGACACACAGCATGGAGGTGGCATCTGGATGCTGGGCCTGTCGCCAGCCAGGTGGAACAGGATGGGGACGGCGCCGGGTGCCGGTATCAGCCACCGTGGGGAAGGCTGGGGTGACTGAGCAAGATGCTGGTCCCTGAATGGTGACACGAGACAGTGCGTGGCCCGAGGTAACTGTAGGCTTCGGGCGAGGATCACGTTCCTGGATGGCAAAGAATGCAACATCAGACGATCGTGTTCGGGCGGGGGCGTCGCAGACGTGTGACGAGGCCGGATTCGGGATTGGGATCAACGCAACACAACATCGTCATCCTTGCGGACGCTCGAGACGTTCACCTGTCATGGGCCAGCCACATCGCGATGGCGTCCCAGCGTCGGACCCTCTCGCGGCCCGGGGCTACCCACAGCGTCGTGGAGTATGAAGTCATCGCGTGGGTATTGCTCAAAATCCGAGTCTTGGCTCCCTCCGGCACCTGTCAGCCGGAAAGCTTCTGCGTAGGGCAGCCGACAGGAGTGAGAATACGGGGGAGATGAGGATGCTCCATGAGTCTATACGGGGCCGATGTCCACACACTGCCCATCTCGCTTTGCTCTGTACCCAAGCAGCACCCGTACCGGAGTCCCAACAAGCCGTCATTCTCAGCATGGAGTTCACAAAAGACCAGAAATAGCTAGAATTCGCTAGCCAAGAGGCCCGTGAGGTCCTGGACATGTGCAAGTCGACGGGAATTCCGCCCTACCAGCTCCAATCGCACAAGCGCCGTGACGTTTCGTCGGCCCTAGAGGCCTGCAGGATATTCCATTTTGCGGGCCACGGCGGCACGGACCCTACGGAACCGCTGCAGAGCCAATTGCTCCTTGATGATTGGGAGCAGGACCCATTTACGGTAGAACGCCTGCTGGAGATTAACCTGACCAGGAAGCCGCCGTTCCTTGCCTACCTCTCGGCTTGCGGTACTGGTCAGATCCTGGAGGAGACGTCAGTCGATGAGAGCATCCTTCTGGCCAGCGCATTCCAACTAGCGGGGTTCCGACACGTAGTGGGCACGCTTTGGAGCGTGGATGACGGGCTATGCGTGGACATGGCCAGAATGACGTATGAGTATCTGCGTGATAAGGGCATGGCGGATGAGTCCGTAAGCCGGGGCCTTCACCGGGCCACTCGGACGCTTCGAGACGGGTGGGTGGACGGCGAGGGAGATGCTGGGCGTGGGAAGTCACAGTGGCCAGGAGCAAGAAGGGATGCCGTATTGGAAGTCACATCGAAGCCGAGGCAGCCGCTTTGGGTCCCTTATGTTCACTTCGGTGTTTGATATCGAAGGAGGAATTTGGGTTAGCAGCGTAAGGGGCCCATGCGGGTACGGGCATAGTTAGCTACCGCGGGATGTTCTGATGATGATAATTCTCCCAGTTTCCTGTGTAATCAGTTGATCCAAAAGGTGCCAAATCCTAGGTCCTGGCACTATCACCGATGCAGGGCATACTGTAGGAGGTAGTACACACAACAACCGTAACGTTACCCGTCAAGCTTAGGTGATGACTACTTCTAGCCATTGATCAATGCTAGACCACTGGAGGATGTGGCCACCTAGCGCAAATGTCTGCTCCCCCTGTGCTCTGAAGAGACGAAGTGGACTGTGCCCAACGGGAAAAACACTGTTTGTCCCGGCGAAAGGACGACGTGCCTCCATTCACCTTCACTGTAGGTGTGTGGATCAGAGATCCATGCTTGCTTCTGCTGCTGGCTTGGGTTAGACATCCATCCGAAGCCGACATTCCCTTCTTGAACCGTAATCCAGGTCGAGTAGCTATAGCTATCTGTGTGGGGTGCTGTGTTATGCCCTCCCTCGGAAAGAAACGCCTAGTCGGTAACGTTACGCCATATGTTCCAATCCTGTCCGGCTGCCGCTGTCCTTTCGGCGCTATTTCCCATCAGAACTACGTCGCGTACTAGGAGGAGTTGGCAGTTCTGTCCCTCGAGAAATGATAGTAGTGCCGGAGGCAAGGGATTTTGAAGGTCAAGGAGGTTCCAGGGGTCATTTGCCGGCTGCTATCTGAGGAACCGGTCTCGGACTTCCCGAAGCGTTTTGCGCCCACAGGATCCCTCTAATAGCGTCCAAGAGGGTATCTGAACAGATACAGTCCGATCGAGACCGAGATCTTCCATATAGCGAACAAGCTGTCGGATTGGGCGGACCTTCTCTTCCCACCGAAACCGCTGCTCGTGTTGCGTGGACATAGGTACGCAGGTTTGCCAGACTCGAGGGTTTGGGCCGCCTTTTCTCCGTAGAGGAAATATGTTTCCTTGGCCGTTGGTGGTTTGCTCTTTTTCCAGAATGTTGAAGACTAGTTCGTCTATTCGTCTACCCTAGGAGTCTGGTGCGTGCTCTATGGATTGCAACCCGATGAGCACCTGGATGGATGGATGGATGGATGGATAGATGGAATTTATTTCGCCCGGAGGCACGAAGCCTAGAGGGCCTTTGCACGCTAACTACATACAATTCGTTGACGTTCGGTCATTAACTCGTACAAGCCCTCTACTCTTTCCCCTTTTCTCATGCTACCTGTTACCTCTTGACTTAGTTTTAGCAGATCGACTAGGAGGTTGCGTTCTCCAAGTGTTCAGCGTCCTATCTTCAGCAGCTAAAGCGGGATCTGCTGGCTGAGGCTGTGTGGTGTTAGTGGAGTTCCACTACTGTGATTGACCCAATCTTCGTCGTTCCTCGTCAAGATCCAATCTCCCTGTCGCCATTGCGTACTTGATCGTTGCCCGCACTGCTTTCATGTCTGGTGACCACACCTTTGGATCCGATGGAACTTTCCCTCCAAGGTAGAATAAGAGGCTCCCTCGTCTCGTCACTGTACATCGCAGCATATCTTCCCTCAGAGCTGTCCACCTCACACATCGCAGCAGAAAACCGTTCCACTGTTTCCCTCGCTCGGCCGCAGGGACAGAGATCTGACTCGACTGCTCCAATCCTGCTCAGAAAGCCGTTTAGCCTCGCCATTCCGGTTCGGAGTTGTACCAAGATACAAGCCTCTCTTCGCTTCAGCTTGTTATAGAGATCGCGAGTATGCTTGCTAGGTAGTGCCATGTCCAGAGCCTTTGACAAATTGCCCACGCCTTCGGGTAGAGCTCCCCCTTGTCGTTGTTTAGCCAATGCTAGCCTGATTGCGGTGGACTTGGCCTAGGGTATTTGAGAGCGGGGTGCATGTCCTTGTTTTGTCGCCCTCTACACTGCCGCTTTAGCCTCTACTCCTAAGGCGAAGTCGCTTTCCGCTGGTATCCACAGGAAGTCAACCGAGTTCCCTCTCTATTGATGCAGTCTTGCCAACTCGTATATTTGCCGTATAGTGCCTTGGCTAGATTGTTGACGCGGTTGTTTGACTGCTACTAGCGCCGACTAGTTCCGGGTAACGATGGTGATGTGCCTGTAGCAAACGCCAGCCGGCAGGTTCTCCAAGGCTCTCGCGATAGCTACTAACTCTACTATGTATAGATTCTGTTTCTCCCTTGTCTCGAGGGTTATAGAGTAGTATACTACGGTCTCGCTAGCTATACTAAAGAGAGTATCTCGCCCAATGCCACCCATGCCTACTATACCTTTTCTTTTAGACCGAGCTAGTTGCAATTACAATCCCCGATACTTTGTTAGCCAACTTGGCCGCCTTCGCTCGGTCGGCCTCGATTCTCTATAGAGTCGACTAGTACTCCCTTTGCTATACGGGCGATTTTCTAAAGCGGGGAGACGAATCGTACTGTTGTCCGGATCTTCCTAAGCGCGAGGGGATAGGTCCTAGGCAGTGTATAGATGTTAATCTATAGCCTAGCTGCCGCCCGGGCATGTCGCTCTAGTATAGGGAGGATGCTCGCTTCGGCTTCTACTACGGCTATCGCTATAGTCCGAAAGGCTCTTGTGATTTCTAGGGCACTAATTTTCTATGCCCTATTTAGCTAGCTTAGCGCCTTCTCCCTATATATATACATCTAGACGCTAGCAGTATAGTCCATGACAGGGGCTACTATCGCTACAAATAGCTGTCTTATAGTCTGCGGGGAAAGCATCTTTAGCCCCTTTAGGGCTAGGGCGGCTGTAAGACCCTTGGCTGCCGTCTTCGCAATGTATTGCTTGTAGCGGAGTTCGTAGTCCATCGTGACCCCTAGGATCTTCGCACTTTCCTTTGGCTTGACCGTGTCCCCTTTAACTATAGACGGTATTTCCGAAGATCGATCCTTGTTCCTCGTAAAGTGCACGATAGCTGTCTTTTCGCCCTCGAACTAGGCGCCGCTTCGTCTTTCCTAATCTAGGGCTCTGTTTATAATCGCTTGGATGCCTACGCGGTTCGCCTCTACTAATAGGCCGACAACCTAGGCTGTATAGTCGTCGACAAAAGCGATTGAGCCTCCGTTCGCGTTAATTCTGTACTGCACTAGGTCCGTATTGAAGAAGAGGAATAATATCGGGGACAGCGGTGATCCTTGTGGTAAACCCGCTTGGGGCAGCTCTTGCCGTTTAAACGTAAACCCGTTTACCACGATAGTTGCTATGCGCCGAGAGTAAAAGGCATCGATCCACCTAACTAGAGCTTCTAGTATACCTCTTGCCCTGAGCCTCTGGAGTAGCCTGTCCTTGAAGACCCCGTTGTATGCGCCCTTTACATCGAAGCTGATCAGGCTGAGCACTTTCCTGGCTCTCCACGCTTTGTAGATCTGCTCTTGGAGCAGTAAGAGAGCCTGCTCAGTGGACCGTCTCTTCCTGGCTCCAAAGTGGTTCGCAGGTAGCAAGCCAAGTGTCTCTGCAGTATAGGAGAGGCGTTCGGCAATGACTGCCTCCAGTATCTTGCCAAGCGTGGAGAGCAGTGATATAGGTCTCCAGGCTTTGGCTAGTATGTAGTCGCTCTTCCCCGGCTTCTTCAGCGGGATGATCTTGGCGCTCCTCCATTGACTGGGGATGTCGCTATCTCGAAGTGAAGTCTGGAATAGGAGGAGTACTCTGTCTTTGACAACTGGCCAAAGTTGTCTCTACACCATTGCTGGCAGGCCATCCTCCCCAGGTGCCTTCCATGGTTCGGCGGACACGACCTTTTGTTCCACCTCTTCCATTGTCAGATCCGTCGTGTCCACTGGTACCCGCTGGGGACTTGCCCCTCGTCTTCGATTCTGGCTGGCAGCGGTGGAAAGAAGGTGGCAAGAAGGTGGCTAGTAGCGCTTGAGCTTGCTCTGCCTTGCCCTCTGTGATAGAACCGTCCGCTCGGACAAGCGGCGATATTTTGTCGCCCATTGTGCCACTGCCGATTTGCAGGTACTTTGCTGCTTGCCAGATGTTCGCGTCGTCGGCAAGAAAGTCGTTCCAGTGCGAGCTTTTCTGTCTGCGGATAGTATCGTGGTACTCCTTGGCTGCCGTCCTGGCTCGTTGCTCGAGCTCTAACGATGTTTGCCCCATCCTGCGTCGTGATCTCGCCTGGTTTCTAAAGCTGCTTGTGGATTTGAGCGTGCGCATAGTATGGGAAGTATTTCCAACTCATCGCAGTCATTGTCCAGGACAACACCATCGTAGCTACCTGGTTACATTAATATAGAAAACACAACAACCCTTTCAACACCATTCCGTCTCCAACGCCACTAAGACACGAACAACAACTCTCTCCACCAAAGCCTCTCACCCAAGCCAAAAGAGGCCCAGTGGGAAGCTACCTAGGACCTTGAATGAACCTAGGAAAGATACTCGACTTCTTCTGCTGCTCCACGCCCTCGGCCCCCTCCGTCCACTCGAAAAAGGGCAGGGCCTCGAGCCGCGCTTTGTTCTGCCCTGCCCTTATCAGAAGACGCGACAGAAAAGGAAGGTGCTAAACTTTAACAGACTCCCGGCAACGTTACATCCCACTCGTGGCGCCAATGAGCCTGGGAGCAAACCTTGTGCTGACAACCCCGCTTCTGCTCGGACACTCGAACTGCTCAGCTACCTAAGGTATATCTCCGTAGTCATGCATGAATTCGACCTGGCCTTGTCGAATCACCGAACCTACAACCCGCTGACAACAATGGGATGATAACAACTCCGCTGTTCGCAAGAAACTGAGACGATAATGGCGTTGACCGACAGGGTGAAGAACCGCACCGATGTCCGGCACCACGGCGGTGAGATGGCGGCTGATGCATCGCCCGTTGACGGCCGTGGCCTCAAGCGCAACGGCATGCTCGAGATCGAAGCCACGCGCGCCATCACGGAGGCCGAGCATGCGCTTGGCTTTTGGCCCGCAATCCGGCAGTACCCTAGAGCGACCTTCTGGTCCATGTTCTTCTGCCTGGCTGTGGTCATGGCCGGCTACGACGCGCAAATTATCACCAGCTTCTATGCTCTGCCCGCTTTCCAGCAAAAGTACGGCAACCATGTGGGAGATGATGACTATGAAGTCAGCGCACCCTGGCAGATGGCGTTGGGCATGGGCAACCCAATCGGACAGGTTCTGGGTGCCCTGGCGAGCGGGTACCTGATGGAGCGGTTCGGCCGCCGCTGGACGCTGGCTGGATGCTGCTTGTGGAGTATTGGCTTGGTGTTTGTGCAGTTCTTTGCGACAAGCATCGGGATGCTGTGTGCCGGCGAAATCCTCGGCGGCTTGGCCTACGGCTTCTACGTCGTCATCGCCCCGACCTACTTATCCGAGATCTGCCCTCTCGCCTTGCGTGGCTTCTTGACCACGTCGGTCAATCTGGCCTTCGTAATCGGGCAGTTCGTTGCGCAGGGAGTGGCCGCGGGCCTGGAGAGCCGGCTTGACGCCTGGGCTTACAAGGCGCCGTTTGTAAGTGCTCGGCAATGGTGTTAGACGGAGACTACACTGTTAGACTCAGCAGAACTGACTGCATCTTAGGCACTACAATGGCTTTGGCCGGTCATCCTGCTCGCTGGTCAACCCTTTGCCCCTGAGAGTCCTTATTGGCTCATTCGGCAGGGACGGAAAAGCGATGCCCGCCAGGCGCTCGTCAAGCTCTCGTCTTCCAAGAATCCGCCAGACATTGACCTAGTCTTGATGGGAATCGAGCAGACGGATCTACTAGAGCAAGAGCTCGAGGTCACGAGTTCCTATTGGGACTGCTTCAAGGGCGTGCATCTGATGCGCACCGAGATCTCTGTTATAATTTACCTCATTCAGGTCATCGGAGGTAACCCGCTCATTGCGTATGCAACTTACTTCTTTGAGCAGGCCGGGCTGGATCCTTCCGACGCATTCAACAGTAAGTTGCTCGGCCCTGCTATAAAAGTCAATGAAGACTCGCTTAAATTAGTGGAACGGACTTCGGAGACAGTGGGGGTCGGCAACATAGCCCTTGGGTTTGTTGGGACAGTGACGTCGTGGCCCTTGATCAACTATGTGAGACTCTGATGTTATCCCTTTCCGGAAAATGGCTAACATATGGGCCCAAGTTTGGCTTCGGCCGCCGAACAATCTACACTGCTGGACTGGCTGTGATGACGCTGCTGCTCTTCATTATCGGCTTTCTGAGCCTCCCAACGGGCAACTGGGCTGCTGTCTGGGCACTGACCACACTGATGGACATCTGGACTTTCATTTATCAGATGACGGTCGGCCCTATCTGCTTTGTCATTATCTCCGAGATCTCGGCAACCCGGCTACGCACTAAGACGATTGCCATCGCTACGGCAGTGCAAGCGGCCTTCACGATCGTGACCACTGTTGCGATGCCCTATATGCTGAACGCCGACGAGGCGAACTGGGGTGGCAAGGCTGGATTCTTGTTTGGTGGGATCAGCTTGGTGTGTGTCGTGTGGTGCTACTTTCGACTTCCTGAAAGCCGTGGAAGGACGTTTGAGGAGTTGGATATTCTTTTCCAGAGGAGGATTCCGGCCAGGCAGTTCAAGGACTATGATCTGCTCGGGGAAGGGAAGGCAGGCAGTTAGGAGGGTAAGGCGGGGGTCTAAATCCAAGGATCAGGGCGTTTGGCTACGCTCCGCATTGTAGACAGACACCAGGCCCTGTAACGTTTGGTAACTTGCGATTGAAAGAGCACGACATGCGTATTTTCATATTCATCGGCAGGAAGTAGCCTAGGCAGAGGCGGTCTAGTGCTCTATATATGCTCGGTAGGATTCGCGTGTCTATATCTCCAAGGATTCGTTTATTCAACCGTGATAGCTTCTAGCTTTAAACCCGCTATATACCTTAATGGTTTAAGTAATATAGTTGATATCTAAGCAAGGCCGGGCCGGGCCCTAGGCCCTGCTCCGTACCCTCCACTCTCGTTGCTTAGCTACGTAGCTACGCGTCGTATTCGCGGGCTGCTCGTCCTTCTTCGCCTATAGGCCGGCTATACGGGCCTCGCGGGCGCGTTCGTTAGCAGCAAGGTACTAGTCGGCCGTAGCTATCTTCCTAGGGAGGGGTGGTGGTAGTAGTAGTAGTAGTAGTGGTAGTAGTAGTAGTAGTAGGGGGGGGGGGTTTGCTACGCGATAAGCCGGGGGCCCTACGGTGCGTACGACTTATTCGGCCGTTTATCGCGTGCTAGTGCGCCCAATTACAGGATTTCCGCGCGCGGCCGGCGCGCAGGCATAAGCCGGGCTTAGCGGTTACGTACGGCGCTAGCGATTTCAATCGGATTTTAGGCGCCCTCGATAAGCAAGTGTGCCACTTTTCGACGCAATGCGACTCCTACTCCTTCTTTACTCCATTCCTTAAATACAAACATGTTGTCTACTCCGAACGAAAACAGGGCATTTTTAGCTCTTAAAGCCGTTTAGAACGACCCAAAATTAAGTGTACGAGCTACTACTAAAATCTACAATGTCAACTATATAACTCTTTTGCGGCGACGCGCTAGCAAGCCTGTACGATACGTACTACGCCTAAATCGAAAAAGCTTACCTAGATGTATTAGGTTAGGACGGTTACGGATAGGAATTTAGAGCAAGCTATCCCTCCTTAATATTATTATTACTCTTATACTATAAAGGTAGTTGCCCCGCTTAGTTAGAGCAAGCGGTTTCTCCTCGTTGTTTTATATACAATGCATCCTTTCGCGTACTGCGCCGTTATAGCCTAATAAGTGCTATATAGGCGCTCCCTACTATCCCTCCCTATCCAATAGTCCGGAACTTACCTTTCTAGCTTAGTAACGACGAAGCTATAGGCGGCTATATACGTTACTCTAGGCAGCTTGCACTACGTATAAGTCTAGCTATCTAGTTACCGGTAAAAAAGTAGAACAACCCTACATCTAGAAATGTAGGTCAAAGGTGGGGCTGCCTAAAGTGCTCGAACTAGCTAGTCTATACAACACGTCATCACTCTACGCCGACGTATGTACAGAGCCCGACAAGGAGCCGTAGTAATTCGACGGGTATTATTATAAGCTAAAGAACTAGAGGAGGTAGACTAGAAGTATCAAGAACGGCGCCGAGTAGCAGGAAACGGTCCTCCCTTTTATATAGCAAAGAGGGCTAGACTTCGGACATAGTCCTCTCGGAAAGGACCGGCACTTTTCTAGCTATATAGCTCTATATAAATAATCTTATAGCTACTCGTAGCTAATTGCTCTATTTTTAAAGATAAATACTTAGGATAGATAGGAGGGATTAGCGCTATCTACATTATAATCGTAAATCTTAGCTCGACCTTATAGATAAACTATATATAGCTTGGTCTAGCTTAGCACCTAGTAGTATAGGCTTAGATAGCGATAGCGTTGCCCCTTAGTACGAAGAAAATAGCGCTATTAGCCTCTAACGACTACAAGACGTCGCTATATATCTATCCGAGCTACTGGTTTTGCAGGAAGGGATAGGATAGTAGCCTATAGGGGCTAGTCCGTAGCTAACAAGACCTAAGGCTTGTATTAGCGAGCTCTTAGCAGACCAAGGCTACCTATAGAAAGGTGCCGTGTACGTTAGAAGACAAGTGGCGTTGCACAGCGTCCTGCGTTCTATCGTTGTATTTCTTATACTACGCTAGTTAGTCGACCTTAAGACCGATGTATTTCCTAATAGCAAAGGAGATAGACTCCTCGTTTAGCTCGGGATATAGCTTAACCTTCCAAGTCGCTATATTAAGAAGTTCCTTAATGTTAGGCTAGTTGCGGCTAGAAATAATCCATTTGATATTAGGGTATACTAAGGACTTCTATACGATAAGGCTAAGAAGCCGGTCTAGGTCTCTAGTACACTTGTCGAGCGCGTTAATAACAAGGTACGTACTCTATATTCGTAGGTCCTTAAGAATACTAGTAAAGAGCTTGGACAACGGTACCTATAAATTCGGGCCTTTAAAGCGCTATTTTCCGAAGCTAATGTAGCTTTCGCGTAGGTGCGAAATAAGTCCCGGCTACTAGGTTACAAGCATATAGATCAACCTACGTAGGACCGCTATAGCGCTATTAATACAGGCGTCCGTCGCCTAATAGAAGAAGAACGAGATGTTCGCTATAGGCGGAGTAGTCTTTAGCTCATCGATAATTCTATAGAGCAATATCGTTTTGCCTTTGCTAGGATCGCCTCGAATCTAGAGCAACTAGCTATCTCGGTCGTCGTACTATTGTCGGAATTCGTAATTGCTAAGAACCTAGCGGTACGAGTCTCTAAGGAGGCTGCCCTTATCTAGCTTAATGCGGACCTTGTCCTCGCGGGGATCGGTCACTTGTAAATCTTCTAAGCACTTGTTATCCCTCTCGCTAAACGATAGGGGATCGGGGCTATAGTCTAATATATATCGGATTAGTATAATCGATAAAGATTAAAAGGATAGATTATAGGCGAGAATGCTAAGACTAACTTTCCTAAGCTAACTCTAGGCCGCGCTTAACTTCTATAGCGATACTTCCTAAAACTAATTGGCGCGTAGAACTGTCGTTAGAGTCGAACTTGCAAATAGCGCTATAGTTAGCGTCCAAAGCTACCTGCTTCTTAACCAAACCGAGGAGATTTAGCGTTCCCGAATCCCTATCAACAATCTAACAAAATTAGTAAAGCCTCTCCCTCTAAAATCATTGAATAAACGTACAACGTCTATACCACTACTACGTAGCGCTAGTTTTCTTTACTTTCCCGCTTTTAGATCTCTGCTTCGATTGTCTTTCTAATAATAGCAACCTAGACCTTTCTCTTCTCTTTCCTATCCACTCTAGAGATGTCGATCGTATAGAACAGCGTGTCGGTAAGGGTAGATAGCGTCGTATTCTACGAGGAAAGGGTGCGTATTCCACTAGGTTAGCTCGATAGCGGGGTGCGGGCTATTTCGGCGTACGATCTGCTCGGGCTTGCCTGCGCTATAGCCGTAACGATCGGTTTGCGTTAAAGGACATTAATTAGGTCTCGCGCTTGTCTTAGTTCTTTGGATAGCTAGGTCTTAGTGTCTTTAAGCTAGCGATATAGCTCTTAAATCGATATCGTACTACTTGCTAATTATATCGCGTAGTACGTAGATCGTGTTTCGTATCTTGTATATCTTATCCCGTTGTTCATTAAACGCCTCTAATAGTATCTATAGCCCTAACTTTCCTGTCTTAATTCGGCCGTTGACTCTATATCTAGTTCCTACCCCGCGTATTCCTCTTGTCGCGATAGTCCGCGTACCCTCTCTTGTAGCCGTCTTTGCCGCGGTAGCTACGTCTTCGATCGATTGTATCGCTTCGCGAACTTTCGCGCTTGGTTTTAGGGTGCGGCTTAGTCGCTTCGGCGAGAGTAGTCGGTCGGACGCCTCGACTACAATCTAGTCCTACGCCGATACTACTATCTCGTAGTCCCTTGGTAGCGCCACTTAACTCTCTAAAATCTTCGAGTGTTCTCTTCTTCGCGTCTCTAGTTTCCTCTAAAAGTAGCGGGCGCTTACTAGCTAAAGCGGCTCACTTCCTACGCTTTAACTACTATAGTAAGATGTCTACATTTAGGGGCTTGTTATCGTCGGGGTAAGGCTCCTCGAACTAGTCCTCTACTACTACTAACAACTAGTTCTTTAGTCGCCGGGGAGGCCTCGTTTAATCCGGGTACTTTTCGTAGAACTGCTCGAACGCTATAGGCGCATTCCTAAAGTTTAAGGCTAGGTACTATATCGGATCGAGGTCTTATCCCCGCTATTGTACCTAATACTACAGCCTCCTATTATAGGTCCTACTAGCTAGGATTCTCTCGACCTTGCATTCTTTCTTACCGTTAGGCCTAACTAGCTCGCTAGGCGGGTTCTTCTCCATCTGCCTTAGCAGAGGGCTGTTTAGGTATTGCCCTAGAGGGTTGGGGGTATATATAGTAGAACCCTTCTATAATTCCGATATCTTTATCTAGTAGGTTCCTATAGCAGTCTTCTCCCTAACCGGCTTTTGGCGGCGGCAGTTCGCCTGTGCCGTTTGACCCTCTTGAGCGCTAAAGAACATTTCGCGGGCGTAGTTAACGTAGCTTTAAATGCGCTAAGTAGTCTCCTGTACCGGGCCGCTTCGTAGTTCTGCTCCTTAGGCGCGTAGTTAGAGAAATATCGCGTTCGAGACTCTAGTTAAACGGTATTAGCATAGGGAACCGAACAAGACCTCTTATAGCTCTTATCTAGTTCTAGTATATAGTAGGCTAGCTTATAGAGCACTCGAGGCTAGGATCGCTCGTAACCTGTTGTCCTAGTAGCTGTAATAGGCGCTAAAACCGGCTATTGTCTATAGATTATTTACCTATGCTATAGCGTATATAGAGAATAGAAAAGCCAAAACTAGCTTATCTATCGTAGGAACGTCTATAGAATACGCTCTCCTAAGAATTTACGGCTTAGCAAGGGAAAGCCAAAATTCTATCTAAGCTCTAAACCTAGCATGCTTACGTCATTAATAGAGGTAGTATATAAGTATACGGACCGAGCGCCGAGAATATACCTCAAGGCTAGTTAAGCGGTTTCAAGACCTAGAAACGCCGCTAGCTACGAGTGTTGAATATAGCTTTACCAAATTCGAAATAGGGACTATTAGGAGAGGCTATAGACGCTAATTATAGCGCTATAGAAGGCTAAGATTTAGCGGCGTATAGCTCTAAAAACGGTTCTTTTAGAATAGCCTACCTTTTATCATCTACTTCTAGAATTCATTAGTTTATATACAAGTCGACTAGTTGTAGACTCTAGTAATACGAGTTCGAAAACGATTTTTATATATCCTAAGACGTGCTAAACTAAGATTAGTCGCCTTATAATGGCCGTAAAAACAGACCTATAGCTCTACGAGCCGCTCTACGAGACGACCGCATCGGCGGTCAGGCTAGAATAGAACCTATCCCAATGTTAGCTCGCTATTATAGCAATTCTATCTACCCTATCGTTGATAGTCGCGCTAGATGCTTGTATTATTGTAACCTTATTAAGTGTAGCGTTCTACGAGTCCTCTAAAGAGGTACTACTCTTACTTGTACTAGGCTATTTTCAGCGATTTAAAAGGCAGTACGACGCAAGGCTTCTAGGTTAGCACCGCTTATCTCCTAGGGAACGCCGTCTCAATGCCTTCTATTGCCTCCTTAAGCAACATCTTCGGACGGCTAGTATACCTCGTCATTTCTATAGGCGTTTTCGTACTAGGTTCGCTTATTTGTTGTCTTACGGCCAATATAGGCGTTCTTATTGCCGGTCGCTCCCTTTATTAACACCTAATATATAAGGCAAAATAAGAATACCGTTGATTGGCGATGCTAGCTCCACAAACCGCTATTAGAGCAAAGCACCGCCGGCCTTTCGCTTTTACTTGCGAGAGGGTATATCTAGCGGTTACTGTTATCGTTGGTTGGACTTGTTGGTTATAACCCTTATATCGCGCTCCTCCCTCTATACCCTTCGCACCTCTAGATTTCGCACTATAATAGCGCTAAATCTCGCATCGCTTCCCCTAGAGATAATACTGCACATTGTAGGGTTTCTCGGCCGCCGCGACTTGTCTATCCTTGTTCGGGTTAGTAGGTTTCTCTATATCCTTCTAGAGAAGCTTCTATATAGGCGAGAAGTCGCTAACGGCAGATTGGTGGGGCTTGTCTACTGCATTAGGGGCGGCACTATTATAGCTCTGTCCAACTTCATCGCGGCTAGCGCCAATGTCAATGCTGCGATCGACATGTCCCTAGATATCGAGGATTTCGTAGGGTGGACATCCCCACTAGCTATAGCCGTAGTTATAGGGCAGAGGGAGATTGTAAAGCTGTTGTTAGAAAAGGGTGCTTATGTCGAGGCTAGATTCCTAGGGCTTTTGAGCTATTCAGTTCTCGACCACGATTGGGCTAGCGCTACTAGGAACATACCTTTATTAGTGGCCCTTATTATAGGCTACACTAACATCGCTATCGACCTAGTCCGGTATATAGAAAACGTAGATACAGCTATCTTATATCTTTTGGGGATCGACTATACGGCCCTAGAGCAGGCTATCTTGTATCTGCGTTTTGAGGTTGCCCGTTAGCTCCTTGAATAAGGCGCTAACCCGAATAGACGACGACGTCTAGACCACGTCGTAATCTTGCACGCGCTTCTAGAACAACACGATTCGCGTAGTGGGCTTGCTAGGGTTCGCGACAGCGAGGCTATGCTCTTTATAACCATTCTAACCCTACTCGACTACGGTGCTAACCCCTTTATCAAGCGGTCCTACATGACCTATCTAGCTAACAACTAGCTAGAAGGCTGCCAATACGACTTAACAGCTTGCAAGGTAGGCGAATGGTCACCGCACTAGCGGGTCAGGCTGCACTTTTCGGATATCCTCCACCGTCAACACTGTAGCAAGCTGGCCTGCAGAGAGAGCAGGCACAAACACAGAACTCCGAGGGAGGGCATTCCGGGGCACTGCTTGGGGTATCCGGGAGAGCCGCCCAAGCACGAGCGACCGCTCTCATCAGAACGGTAAGTTGGTAGCTCGACAAGCACAACAGGCTACGAAAACAACAGAAAGGGCAGGAAAGGTTTACGCTATACCTTGCAGGGTTGATATGCCGCGGAGGTTGCAATTATAATATAGGGTTCTTATCGGTTTAGTTAAATGAGTATACATACTATACATACCATTCCTGCATACATGAAAAAGATAGCCACTATAGATAACACGATTAATTGTACAATACGTTTCGCCATTGCTACAGGTCGTCTTAAAACAGAACAACCGCAGAATAAAGCAAACTAACCTTCACTATCCTTACCCCCGACTAACAACACCCACCCTCATCTCGGGCCAGACCGAGAAAGTGTGCTTCAACCGCTAAGAATAGGACGTTGAACACTTAGAGATTGGCCTTCAAGCCGGCTTAGTATTCGTACTACTAATCTACGAGCACTTGTAGTAGAAAGGACAAAACTATAAAGGTATAGGCCAGAAAAGGAGGATGCACAGGCTTCAGGAGACTAGGATCCATCTTAGGATATATACTAGTAGATGCGTAATAGTTGCCCTTTCGGGTCAAGCCCGCCGAGCGGAATAAATTGTGTTCGCGTATATACGCGCGTGTGTGTATTAGAGTGCTATATCAATAACCCCAATTATAGCCCACGCAATCCCGTAGACCAAAGTTCCGATCAAATTAGGAACTAGATTCCCCTTCTCTACCTGTATAATCGTCGATCTAGCTAAACCCAAGGCGATCTCTCCTATCAGTATTATATAAGCAGCGAAGACGATAAAAAGATTAGTCCTAGAATGCTTATAACTAGCGTAAGGATTCCTATAAATAGCAAGAAGAACTTTAGAATGAAACTCGCTAAATCAGATACAACCTAGATACATGGACGACCTCTAAAGAAGGTATTGGAGTATATAAAGGCTGTCCACCTAGCTCGATACAAATATTCTTTGTTCCGATGGAGTAACTAGTAAGTAGTTTCTAGTTTAGACTTTCGACAGTATCTCCGATAACGCTCGAGATAGTAGCTATTGCCTAGCTAGCAGCTCTTCCCACTACACTTGGGATTACGGTTTCAAATGCGGTAACTAGTCCTATTGCGCTTAGTAAGAGGCTTACAATTGCTATTTTTATATCCGCTAGCTTGCTAGGCCCTCGTTCCTCTCGGGAGTAGACTGCTTAGTGCAAGCTCGTTCATTAGATTAATAATTAGGTCGGCTTCGCCCTATCTCTCCCAAGTGATGTCGTCTCCTTCCTATAGCTGGTCGTGGCCATTAAGAGTCTCCTACAATCACTACGTAGACCGTTGCTCCTGTCCTCCGCCTTGCCTTCGCTACCGCTTTGTAAATCTTGTCGCAGGTGTTCCTTAGTGCTTCGGCGTCAGCGCCTAGCACGTAGACCGATGCGATCAGTACCGCACGACCTAGGAGCCGTATAATCGCGGTTGTAATATTACGCCCGGGAAGTTAACTAGCACTTGCTCGGCCTCGACATCCTTGTTTACCTAGAGTATACTCTAGATAGCCTATATACCTTCTCTCTAGATCGATAGGACTAACTTGATCTATTTGTAATAACTTATAGGGGTTGTTAAAAGCCGTCCAATCTTGGATATTTAGTATAGTGAGTGATCCTCTAAACTGTAGACGCCCTTCTCTTTTTTTTTTTTCTTTTTTTTTTTTTGTTCTCTAGCGCTTGCTTAGAGCCTCGTTGTCGTTGCGGAGCAAAGAGACCTCTAACGGAAGGAGTGCCACCTTATACGTTATAGCTATTGTACCTTTGCTAAGCTAATCGAAAACAACTAACACTAATGTTGGGGAGCTATCTTGATAGTTAGTAGCGCGAGTCTTAAGGGACGTTGACTAGGACTTGGCTTCTTAGGAGCTATATGCGTTGGAACACCTAAGAATGTGGAGTGCCGGCTCGAGAGTGTAGGGGTTTGGCGTACGAAGCCTTATATCTAGCTATTGGAAAACCAATAGCTACGATTCCATAGTGATCACACAAATAAGAGCTTACGGCAGTGAGTTTAGGGTGCTCTAGAGCACTAAGAGGTAATTGATTGAAGATTTTTTTTTCCCTATCTCTAGAGGTGGGCATCGCTCTAATCTTAATAAATAGCTCGTTGCCTAGTTCCTAGTTACCCCTTAACAATAGGGCACTAGCAACCTAGGCTCCGGGTTTCAAGTCCTATAACCTCTAGCAACTAAGAGTTTCGGGGTGCTACGACTTTCCAACACTAGCTTCAACAGCACCCTCTCTAGATCGTACAGTACAAGGTTAGCACCTGCAAAGCCGTCCTATATATTCTTCTTAGTGCCTTAATATTGCGTTCAAGCGAGTCGTCAAACCTACCGCGCTTCGTCTCGACCAACGCAATCGTCACCGCGATGTCCCGCTAAATAGCAAGCTCTTAGATAGGATTATACGCCGCAATGTAAGCAGCTCGTTCTACGTAGGTTCGTATTCTATCTTGTCTTTCTACTTTAGGCTTTTTCGACAAAGCTTCTACATTTAACAATATATAGTCGTTAGTTTTTCTTAGCCGCCTAGCACTGCTAGGTCTACTGCAGCGGTAGATTGGTTGTAGTAGGCTAGTAATGTTGTCGCGCTAGTGCTTCGAGAATCGACATGGTATATAGTTATCTACGAAGATCGCGATATTGCTATTTATTCTCGGCTACTAGTAGCAGGCGGTTACTAGCTCCCTCGTCTTCTTGCGCCTTGAATATGCGGTAGCTAGTTAGGAGTGCGCCTCCTAGATAACCCGGGTCCGTAAATGCCCAATCGTAGGCACTACTAGTTTGCTACTATGTATTCGAACCCGGGGTTGCTTGCGTGCGCTTATCTACGCATTCTTCCAATTTGGGTACTATCCGGTTGGCTTCCAAGAGCTTGTCAACTAGCTAGAAGTTGGAGCTAGGGGGAGGGGCTATAATCGTTGCGACCGTTAGGCCCTATTTTCGCCTAGCCTTCGGCCGTACTGTAGCAGAGATCTGCATCGTACGGTATACTTTCCGTTTCTCCTTCTACGCGGCAGCGTTTTCCACTTTCCAGGAGAGGGTATTAGCTACGGCGTTCTCGCTCCTAGTTAGTAGGTAATATAGAACTTGTACTATAATAGAAGCTTAACTAAACTATCTGCTCGATGTTCGATAACCTCTTCGTGCTAAAGTCCTTTAACGCCTTATAGTTAGAGATAGGAAGGGCTCCTTGCCCTATAGACCAATTAGCTTAACCCTCTACTATATAGAGCTCGAACTAGAGCTAGTAGCTTCTCTTCTAATAATTGCATCGCGATCCTAGAGGCCGGCGTTTTACTAAAGGGACTAGAAGGTAACGAGTTAATGCTTACCCCCTTAAGCTTTAAAACTAACTACCCTACCGTTGCTAGCTTTTATCCGATGACTGATCTATACTTTATACCGACATTAAAGAGCAAGTTCTTGGGCATCTTGTACGCGGCGTCCCCCGTTCGCTCCACTAGGATCTAGGAATCGAGGCGGCTTCGTTCATTAGGTAGCAATGTCGCGATACGCGATTCAACGCTCTTTTGCTATCGTTGTCGTCGTATTCGCCGTACTTAAGACCAAGAACATCGAATGGTTTATAGCACGTAGCGGGAATGACTGGAGGTAATAAGCCGCAAAGTCGTAGCAGCGAAGTGCGAAATCTAGCAGGTAGGAAGTGTGAAGTGCGGCAAGCGTAATTAGATTCTGTGCCTTTGTAGTATAATGTTGCTATTCTAAAAAGGAGGTAACTATCTAGTAACTAAGTATGTTATTGAGCTATCTAACGTATATGTAACGTTATATTTCTACCTAGACTATATCTGTGCAATTCGCCGTCTTCTCGCGATCCTCGCCTATATGCTATTGATAGTTGTACTCTTGTATGGTACTTCCATTCTACTGCCCTAAGAACCTTAGGGTGTAGGAATAGATCACTCCTAGGAGCTATTTCTAGCTCTCGCTAAGGCTAAATGGTTGTACTAGCAGGTACTCCTATCCTTGCCTAGAGAAAATCTTTAAGGGAGGAGCCGTTTCTAGCTCTAGCAAAGATAGGGACCCTATGCAAAGCCGTTTCTAGCTCGACCAAGCGCAAAATACTGAAAATCTAGGCACTGATTTCGGTCTCTACTGTAAATGTGTGCGTAACAAGCAAGAGCAAGTCTGGGTTCAGAAGTTAGGTTTGCTAATGAAGCCACTCCTAGTAGAGGCAGGTTGGGTCCGGCCCCGAAGGTCAAATCTGGACATAAGAGCCATTTCTAGCGCGCCAGCTATTGGGCCTGCATTTGGAGGTTATAACGATGCATTATTACGTGCTTCCCTACGTCTTTAGCCAAAAATGGCTCTAGCCTAGGCAGCTGGTTGTTACTAAGACCATTCCTTAGCTGGAGCTAGAAATGGCTCCTAGAAGTACTCTACCCCTACACCCCGAGCTTTTTAGCGCCGTGTTTTGTGCAAAGCATTCCGTGCTATATGGAACCACTATGGTCTATAAATCGCGGAGACGTAACAACTTTCCGCCGTTGACAGGAGCTAGATTTAGCGCCCGTATTATTACTATTCTACAAGTGTTTTGCTTAACGTATAGGAACTATAATGTCACGACCTAGCGCCGTATACAAGCTATATACTATTGGACAAGAATGCAGAAAGAAGGATGCTACGCAGAAAGTCTTTTAGTCAAAGCGGTAAGCTCGGACGGTATTAGGCCCGGCCAATTAAGCAGGCAGTAATAGTTTAGGAAGGCGGTAATATATCTTAGAAGCGGTGGAACTTCTTTACCGCTTGCGTCTATACCTAATTTAACCGCTTCTAGCTTCTAACTTAAAGCCTTATAAGGGATTCGTTGTTTCTTACCGCCTTGTACACTCGCTTGTTTACCGATTTGCTT
>JAMAKQ010000125.1:40881-70433 GCA_023628475.1 Chaetomiaceae sp. PF1801
ACCGCCTTGCTTACCGCCTTGCTTACCGCCTTGCTTACCGCCTTGCTTACCGCCTTGCTTACCGCCTTGCTTACCGCCTTGCTTACCGCTTAACGTAATAGCGCACCGCCACCTGCAGGTAAAAGGAGAAGCGTTAGCACTTATTAGGCAAGTTCTTAAGGGCTATAGACGCGGCCCTCCTAGGCAATTACACTCGCGGTGATATACGAAGAGGCGGTAGCTTCTGCGCCGCCGAATGTAGCTGCTTCTAGCCGTGGCCTTACGTCAATACACTGTTTTTACACCAACCTCCTTTACCGCCTACTTACCGCCTTAATTACCGCTCTAGTTACACCGCCTTTATACCTTCACTTACACCGTCTTGCTAACCGCCTTGCTCATCGCCTACCAACTAACTTCCGCATTGTATACCCGCTTGTTTACCGCTAAACGTAAGGGTGGACAGCTATCCGCGGAGAAAAAAGGGAAAGCGCTAGCTTGAGGTAGCTTGTAGCGAGATACAGCTGTTCAAAATCTCGTAGGGTAGGCTACTGCTTAGGTTAGGGAAGGCGATGAAGCGAGGCTTGTAATAGTGAAACCAACAATTACGTATCTACGGTGATTATACAATCGTCGGGTTTAATCACGTCTAACTACTCTTTCTATAGGACTATAGCGTAGTGGTAAGGCTATAGCATCGAGGGCCGTAACACCTTATATGAGATTGGGTAGAAGTAACTTAATAAATCCGACGTAGCTAGCGCACTACGGCTATAGCTTAAGCCCTTAGGGCGGTAGCTAGGGGTCTTTGTATAGTCGCTTATAAAAGGTTATACTATATATATGTAAGCGAAGATAAAGTTAATTTGAAACACTAATCTGTTTAGCTACCACTTGCAAAATCGTCCTCGGTGCTTTTAACCCTAATCTAAAACGGGACTCTTTCGGAATTAATAGTATCGTTGGTAGTAATAAGCAAAAGCTTAGAAGCTTCCAAGAATTGCTCTGTATCCTAAACGCTTAGGACATAAGACGAGCAGCCCGTTAAGAGATGTAGCGCAAGAGTGTTGATTAGAGTTTTTAGCATCCCCTTTATCCCCGCACAATAGGCAAACTAGCAAGGTCACTACTAGGCCCGCGCCCTCCCTTGTAATCCTTGACGTTAACATTCTAGTCGAGGCGCTAGACCCGGTCCCGGAAGCTCTAGCGAGCTAGCTGGACTAGGATGCTATAGCTTTAGTAGACCGCTTTATTACCGAGTTGCCGCCTAGTTTTGTTTGTTGACGATAAGGGGCTTCCTATAGCTTGCAAAGACGAGTTAGTTCTCCTACAAGACTTAAACGGAGATCGAAAATCCCGCCCGTATTAGACGTGTTAGGAACCTTGGAGAAGAGTCGGGCAATCTAAGCCCGTTCCGGGAGTTCGTGTCGGACGGTCGCTAGCAAAAGTAGATCCGAGGGTTAGTTGCCATTCAATTGCCGACTAATCTCTTGTCCATCTTTCGAGTTATAGAACTCCCGTATAGCATAGGTCAGGCGCTTGTCCTATAGCACTTTTCTTAGTGTGTCTACCTATCGCTTGTATTTTGCGTGTTTTTCAAGAACTTGTTAGTATAGCGTTGTTGTTAGTTCGGTCTTTAGGGTCTACCCTATCGCCTCGATCTGCTTAGCGACCTGTTCTTTGTTCTTTCTTAGCTTTAACAGCTTAGAGTTGTCATTTACCTCCACTATCTGTTCCTTGGTAAGACGCTTAGGAGCATCTCCACGGTATAGGAGACGGCCTATAAGATGAATCAAGTCCCTCTACGGCTCGCTCCTGAACACGATCTCTTGAAAGTCCACTTCGATGAAGTCGGTTATATAGAATTTGATATAGGTAGACGAATCCCTAAGCGTATATCCTATACTATAATTGCGCTCCTCGAGGGTAAGAGCCTCTATAGAAAGTTAGCAAGTCTAGCAAAAGACAATGTTGCTATAAATAGCGTACTATTTAGTTTCTTGCTAGAACCCCGACGGAGATCGTACTACTCGAGCTATTTCTCGAAGCCTATAGCCCGACTAAGTCGGATTAGGAACATCCGCGCCTTCTAGTATTGGAAAGCCTTGTCTAGGGATATAGCGATGTTCTTTCCCTAGCCCTAAATGTCTCGGAAAATCGGTTTATCGCGCTATTCTAGCTTCCAAGGAAGAATTAGGCGGCTTTAGTTTGCTAGTATAGAGAGAGCGTAGATATTATACGAATTCTTAATCCTATTGTCGAAGGCGCCGTCAGCAAAGGCGAGGCTTTTTATATACAAAATTGGATCGTAGAGGAAGGTGTTTTCTTTATAAAATCCGTATCTCTTAGGCCTAGAGTAGCTAGCTGTCCTCTTGGTCTTAGTTAGTCCTGCAACTATACCGACGTATACTCGTTTACAACTAGGAGAAGGCGGGAATATATAGAACTAGATGTCCTTATATCGTAGTTTTCTAATAAGAGCTCCTAGCCGCGTCGAAGTAGTACCGGCAAGGATAAGAATTAGCGCCATTTATACGCGTAGTCGCTCGTACGCAAAAACGTTATCGTCAAGAATCTAGTAGTAGTGCAAGATAAGGTCTAGGTCCTCGATATAAAGGCTAGACTTATCCTTCGCGGAGCCGTCAAGGCCTAGTCGTAGTAAGAGGTAGATAGGAGTCTACTATATATATAATTTAGCCTAATCGAGACTATCGAAGGGAGCTAGCATGCCTTATATTCCCAACGTTATATAGAACACTACCGTCTATCTACCTTAAAGTCTTATCGTAGCAATATTATTCCACGTGCATCTGCCGCCGTATCTAGCAGTTTCCTACCTCGAAAACTACGGCATTTTTATTGCCTTAGGCTACTAGCTCCACTCCCCTAAATCCGGCGGGAATCTGCCTAAGGCACAAATAACTACGTATCTTTTTCTACCGGCAGAAAAGCACTACCATCTTGCTTCCGTTTTCTACGAAAACGTTCCGTTTTGTTTAGTTTCGTAGCTAAACGCCAACCCCTATCGCAACAACACCGCAACCCCGAGCCATACACGGCGTGAACCTTCTTTTTGCTATACTTCTTATTTCGTACTTCCTTTTGCGCGCGCCGATTCTCTTTTATAGTCGCAGCTTTGTCTCCGTCCCTAGCGGGCTTAATCGCTCTAATTTAGTCCTACTAACCTCGGTCGATTCTATCACCGTCTCCTCTCGCACTTCCTTTGCTACTACCTATAATTATACGGCCCTAGTTAGTAGTGCTAGAGCTAACGTAACTCCACTAGATACGCCGTAACTAGTTCCTCCCTTCTCGGCGTCCCCGATCTTTACTAAGAAAGATAACCGCTTACCTATACGATTAGTTCCTAGAGTGTAGAAAGTAACGAGAGTGTAGAAAGTTCTCGAATCAAACTCCGTTTGCTACTCTCCCTATAGCACATTATAGGTGCTAGCGGCACACTATAGGCCTCTTCAAGCGATTCTCCCTTTAGGAAATTGCCGAATCGGGATATTGAGATAGTAGCACTAGTAGCCTCTTTAAGAAACTACCTCTTTAGGAATTCGGAGGCTTGGAGCATGCTCGAGGCAGATATAGAGGTTCTAAAGAGGAAAGCTAAGCAATACATTTAGTTCTTGTAGAGCAACTACTATTAGCTACGAGATAATAGGCTCGGATATAGCATTTGGCAATATACGACTCGGTAAATAAGAGGGTGAGATCGTTGAAGAGTTTATAGACAAAGGTATATTGAAGTACATAAATACCTAGGTATCTACTCTTAAACGTAGAGAAAACGTAAGTTCGAAGGCTATTACATTGGTATAAAGAGATAGCAAATGCGGTTCTAGAACTAAGAAGTAGCGAGCTAGCGCTAGGGGTCGAATGAAGTTGGAGACAATAGGATTAATAGAGGAAGAAGAGGTCGAAGGAGATAGACGAGGTAATATAGTAGAGGCTAATAGTAGTAGCCGATATAGCTATAAAGGTTAGCGATATTTCTTATATAATCCAGTTGGGGATCGTTTCAATCTATCCGTAGTACTTAGGCATTACGAGGCAGATTTGTCTCGAAGGCCTTAGTGCAGGCAACGGAAGACGCTACGCCAATAGCCACTTCCCCAGCAGGACGTTATAGGTGCTAGCAGCACACTATAGGCCTCTTTAAGTCAAGAGACTGCCGAATAGAGATGACAAGACCGTAACGCTACTAGTCTTAGGAAATTACCTCTTTAGGAAGCTAGACGCGAGGATCGTAGCCAAGGGCAGGTTGATATTCGAATGGGCCAAGCTATAGAAGAACGCCGAATCAAGATACATGCCCGTTATAGGAAATCAACAGGATTGTTTAAACTAGTATTAGTAGTATAACTAAGACTACTAGGTGGTTATACCGTTCTGGAAATCCTCTAAGGCAGTGAAGCTATGTCCTCTTGAGGATATACCTATTGCGGAAATTTGAGGATAGTTCTATTTAGAGACGCTTTTACGAAATTCCTTGCGGCGATTGGTTAGTCGATCCTTCTAAGTTGCTATAAGAGTCTTCATTCTGTCCCTCTTGCTCTCGTGTCTAGCAGTCATCTTTCCCTCGCGTAACATTGCACCCTAAATAGCCATTAGTGCCCTCCTTAACATGGCTTTTCGATTCCAAGCATGCAATCCCAAGACTAGAAAGTTTGGTCAACATCCTAGCAGTATTCCTAGGAGCAAGAGACCTCGTAGCAACAAGCCCCGATCCACCCAGTCTCTAGACACTTGTGTTGTCAGAAATGATTGCAAGTCTCTGCTGTACCCCGGCTCTCTATCTATCCCCGGGCCCAACGGCGATAGCGAAGGTACCGCCAAGTTTCTTTTGCGAGTTTCTTCTTCTAAGCTCTTCAACTATAATATTAAGAAGATAGAAGATAAGACTCTTACCTAGGAGGACTTGATTAAGGATATAACTAAGACCTATATAGACCGCGATTCTACTAAGAAGGTACTAGTTAATATCTTCGTTAGTAGTACTAATAAAAAGAAGAAGGATAAAGCAACAACTATATTGTTGTCTACTACGTCTAATAATAATAATAAGACTATAGAGTAGAAGTATATCGAGCACTTTAGTAATAAAAAGTACTTCTAATACAACAAGTACTTCAAGGTTAAAGTTTACTACTATAGTACCTACGGTTACTACTACAAGCTAAATAACGTTTGTTAGGTCTACAACCCTAAATAGGCTCTTAATAACTAGAAGTGTAAAGTAAAGCTCCTAGAGAAAAAGAGGTAGAGAGATACTAACACTATAACGTTAACCGCTCTAGCCTACTAGAACTCTAGCCTTTCTAACCCTAGTATAGCTACATCGTATACAATATATCTCCTTTATTTAACGAACTTTATAACATTAAAGGCAAAGGATTTTTAGATAGGCGCCTAGAACTAGCTTTAGAGTAGGACTTCGAAGTTTAATAGGCCTATAAGGTAATATAAGACCTTATTTACTACGATTTAGCGGTAGCCGACACTATCTTTAATAACCTTAAGTAGTTTACTAAACTTTATAAGCTACTATACCCTAAATACTATATATTGTCCTTAGATAGCGTTGTAGAGGTATACGAATATAGCGTCGTCGCTTACAATACCCACTTAAGTAATGGCACCCTAGTTATAGTTGAACTAAAGAATATAGTCTACAACCCTAAGTCTCCTACCAATCTTCTTTATATAAGGAAGCTTATAGATAAGGGGATTTACTAGGACTAGAAAAATCTAACTCTATACTAGGACGCTACTAGGTTGGTTACCTTAGAACTCTACTACCTTAGTTATATATTTATTGTTAACAACGTATTACTATTAGCTATTAGAGGCGAAGTTATACAAACGATATTAGATAACATCGCTATATTAGCTTCGATCAATTACCAAGTTATATATCGCCGCTATATATATATAGGTAAAGAGGTAGTTAAAGCCGCTTATAAACGTATAAATATCGACCTTTCTAAAGATAGCTCTTTCTACAAGCCTTATATTATAGGTAAAGCGACTAATAAATATAGTAAACTAGCTCCTAAATTCACTATGCACCTATTCTAGTATATACAAGTTAATATAACTTCGTCTATCGACGTTAGCTATATAGGCTATATTTATACCCTATATATTATCGACGTCGACTCTAGTTACTACTAGACTAAGTATACTATTACTAAGCCCTAGGTCTTTAAGCGCTTAAAGGAGTAGCTTATCTAAGTCTACACCGATATAGGCCGTTAGGTTTAAGTTATTAGCATTAATAGCGGTATAGAATTCAGCTAGTCGTCTAAAGAATTCTAAGATAGTAAGTTCGCTATTTTCTATAATTAACGTAGTATCCTTATTTAGAAAACTACTTTAGAGAGTTCCTAGTAAAATAGTAAGATTAAACGCGCTATAGATATCATTATAGAGAAGACGAAGGTTACTATACTTGCCTAAAATTGCTAGCGTCGCTTCGCTCGTTAGTCGCGCGGCCCTCCGCTACGCTACGAGGCGCTTCCTTCCTTTCTCCACTCCTAGCAATTTTCCTGTCCCTGCCGGAGGACAATTCGTATAACGTAATGTTAAGTAAGCAGCGGAGAGCGAAGCGCCAGAAACCTGTCCGTCGGACAATGCTCCCGTATAATATAGTTACATTCAATGAAGTCTATATTGCTAGCTAACTACTCTTAAACCTATCACCCTCCTCCTCGCTGCTCTTTGCTAAAACCAACTTATCCGAGAGATTATTATTGTCAACATCCTCTAAGACCTGTAGCTGCCTTGCGGCGTAGTCTAGTAGCTTCATCTTCATTGCTAGTGTAAGCGGCTAGCGGTACACCCTGCTACGATCGAATGGGTTCTCGAACAACAAGCTACGAAGCGTCTTAACCCGAGAGACAGCTACGTAGCAAAGGCCGGAAGCGAACTCCGGCACAGAGATGTTATAGACTGCCTTGTCTATTATAATGCCTTGCGACTTGTAGACGGTGATTGTGTAGCTAACGACGAGTAGGAACTGCTCCCTGTAACAGGTTTCGGCGCCGATTATGAAGTCCTGCCGCACCCGGAGGATTGGAACCACTAGCTTCTCCCCGCTACGGAGCGGCTCCCTATTAGGTATAGCAAAAGACGGACCAGCGTACTCGTCGAAAGCTATTATAACAACCTCAGGCGGGTCCCGTAGGACATCAGCACCCTCCCACTACGATATATCGAAAACTATGCCCTACGCACTATTAACGAGCCTAACATTACCCTAAAGGTTCCGTGTTAGCATTACCCTATAGCTAATACTTAGAGGTAGGGTCTTGACTAGGTTTCCTACTAAAGAAGACGAAACCTTGTCTGCTCTATTACCCTTATACGATACCTCTATTAGTAAAGCGGGGCTAGCTAAGCTAAGTATATAGTCGTAGTTGTACTTGTTAATCTAGTCCCTAGTAGGGAAGATGCGGAGCGCGTTATTAAAGCTATCGACCTCGTTAGGGGAGAGCTTGACTAAGCATCTCGAGCTAAGAAGCTGCTAAGAGGCTACTAATACGTCTTGCTTGCGTAGCTCTTCGAGGGCGCGACGAAAAGGAGCCTAGTCCTTATCCTACTACCGCTAGATCGTCGTCAAGAACACGGTCTTAGTAAACGAGCGGTACGTATTGCGTCCAACGATCTCGATGTCCTTTAGGTCGTCGTTTGTCGAGTATAGTGGCTTGTTAAGGATAAGGGGGAGCTAGAAAAAGTCGCCAATGAGGATAACGCTAAGGCCGCCGAAGAAATTGTCTCGCTATTCGAGGAATACCTCTCGAAGGCGCTAGTCGATCTATCTAAAGGTCTTAAGACCAAGTATACTCTTCTCGTCGATTACAAGGTAGTGTACGTCCCTAAACTACTACTACAACGCTCTAAGGACTGTTGGTGTCTCTAATAGTGAGCGGAGATTGCTGTCAATAGGGAGCTGGAGCAAGGAATGTAGCGTCTACCTACTAATCTAATTGCTCGCTACGCCTATTAGGGCTACCCTAATAATAGGAGAGGGTCGGCCGTAAGTAGCCGCCTCCGCCTAGAGGTAAGAAGATACTACCTTTACTATATACGACTTTCTCGTCCTACTACCCTCGTCGATCTATAGGCGAAGGAGCGGAGGCTTATCGCCTCGGCTCTTCGCCCTATAATAATGTATAATCGTGTTATAGACTAGCCGCTACTCGGGATTTAAGGTGTCTCGAGCCTCGAGTAGCAACTTCTCTACATCGTAGTTACCTAGGTTATCTCTATAGAGCTATCCCTAATAGTCTCTAGTGGTGAAACTCTCGTAGTAGTAGCGAGCGATGTACGGTGTCTAGTTGTAATTGATGTCGATGTTCCAACAGCCGAGCAGGTCGGCCTCTTCTTTAGGGAGCTATATGTCGGGAACCTAACGGGCAACCTCTTGCTAGTCCTCGAGAGTAATATTATCGACCTCGTCCCCTAGCTTAAACTCCTCTTCGTCTAGCAATAGAGTAGGCTTGTCGATAGTGCCGTAGTGATCGTTATCGTACTTGTAGTGTTCGAGACAGTACTAGTAGGTAGCAACGTAGTCGAGGAACTCCTAGTTATCGAACTTAAGGAGCTTCGCTAGGTCGCGATAAGGGTAGTTAAAGAGGAGCTTAACGCGGTAGAAGTTAGGAAACTACCGGTAGGATCGTACCGGCTTATACTGTAGGAAGTAGTTAAGTACCTTGGGCTTTGCTAGAGGCTTCTAGACCGCCTATCTAACCGGGTTCCGAGCGCTAAAGTTCTAGTCCTATAGGAACTCGAAGTAGGAAACATCGTCTATCTAGTCGGGCCGCTAGAGATACTTGTTGTAGGTAGTCTAGGACTCTTCGACGTCGCCGTCCTCTATAATGTCGATTAGGCAAGTCTACTTGTCGCGGGGCCGGCAGTCGACGCTCTATACCACCCGGCTATCTTTGTAGAGAGGGAGCCCTAGCAAGATATAGTAGATCTTCTAGGCGGAGTAGTCCCTCCCCCTAAAGAGCTTGTTTATAAGCCTCGATATAAAGGAAACTATCGGGTTGTAGTTCGAGATATAGGGGAGAATACTTTTAGCGATCTACGCGTATATACTCGTCTACGCTTTAGACTTGCTATAGTACTTAGTAGCGTAGTTGATCATCGCCTCCTCGCTCGTATAGGGTAAGTAGTTGATGTTAGCTAACTAGTAGAGAGCAATAAGCGGGTTATACTAGTTGAGGTAGGTGTCGTTGCGCTCTGCCTCAAACGACCACTACTACTTCCTAGGCCTCTTAATAACCTCGGCGACATCCCGTATTAGGCGGAGGAACAGGAACCGGCAAGTAGGTACCAGCGGCAGCTAGTTCCCTGCAGCGCCTTCTTCTACGGCGCCTCTAGCGCGCTTAGCGTCCTTCTTAGTAACCCGTAAGTAGTAGGTTGTCGAGTAGTAGTACCTCTAGCACCGGTTAATAATCCGATTTAGCCACTCCCAAGTTACCTCCGTCTCGAAGGGGTCGATAGATAGAGGATTGCCCTCGTCGGCACCCTAGTCTAGCTATAGGTTAACTATAGTAACGTAGTGGCCCTAAACCCTCGCGAAGCGTTCTCTTAACTTAGGAGTCGATATATTAGGTAATAAGCCCCCCCTAAACTAGTAGAGCCCGTACGAGTAGCTGCTGCCGCGGCTATTATAGGATTTCCCGCTCCTATAGTTATAGTTATATTATATATTTTATTATAATCGTATATACGTATTATAGGCTTCTGTTACGTTACAAGCTCCTGTTTAGGTCTCTGCTTATACATATGTTATAGGCCTTTGCTCTAGTACTTAAGGTCTAGTCGTATGCCTACTCCTATCATCTAGCTCTTGCTCTCCTCGTAGCAATATCAATCTTGTATGTGCGAGCTAACTAGACCTTGGGTAGTGCCCGTTATAGTATATTGCTACCCTCTTCTACAAGAAGGGTCTTGCTTTTACTCTTGTTCTTAGACCTCTCTTATATACGGATTCTTATTCCTACACATGTTATAGATCCCGGTACCACTTAGCATCTTACGGAAAAGGTAGCAGCCTTGGAGAACCAGGTCGCTATTCTTTAGCAACAACTCGTCGGGCGTCCTAAAGCCCGTCTCCTAGATCCTAAAAAGCTTACCGGAGCTACAAGGTACGACACTTAGCTCCCGCTAATCAAGGCCAAGCTCCGGATCGACGCCGACGCTATTGGCACTAATGAGGTACAATTCTTCTACCTCTACGGAAACCTGAATTCGAAAATCCAAGCTATAGTCCTTTTATAGCTTCTCCTCGTAGAGAACAACGGATTGTAGGATTGCTAAACTATCCTAGATCAACTCGAGCGTATTTACAATAACCTAACCAAAAGGGATATAGCTATAGCTCGGCTACAAGGCATTCGACAAGGAGACGACGCTCTTCCGATCTATCTTTCCAAGTTCGAAAGGCTCCTTCACGAAGCAAATGCCAATACATAGCCAAACGATTCGAAAATCGCTATCCTACAAAACGGTATCAACAACAAGCTCAAGGCAAAACTCAATTTCCAGCTAGAACTCCCTACCAAGTACGAAAAATTCGTCAAATCTCTTTACAAGCTTAGTAGACATAGTAGCTCCGAACGGGGTAACCCTCTTAGCATTCCTAGAAAGCTCCTAGCTCTACGAATCGGTAACCTAATGGATCTTTCTACAATGGACATGCGGGACGGCGAAACACTCCGGATGTCGAATATCGGAATAGAAGGTTCTGTCCGGTTCGCGCTTAGCGCAACGCCTGCTCAACGGCAAGCCCGATAGGAAGCTAGTATATATGTACGATATAGTAATCTAGACCACTAGGTACGAGACTGCCCTTACGCACCTGCTGCAAACGCTCTAGTTTCTAGCTTAGTTTCTAATTGTTCTAATTATAATTTTGATTTACGCTTACGACATTTTACAACTGTTATACCTGACTATAAAGAGGATATATACGATAATTAAGTCTTGTCTTTTGGATTATATTCTTGCCGACCTAGTTGGGGGTCTTATGTTTTGGGTCTTGGATCTTGTTTCTACTTAAGTTTTCGTCTCGGAGGAATAGGATTTTGTTTTGATAGGGGGAAGTGTTACGGGATTCCCCGCTCCTATAGTTATAGTTATGTTATATGTTTTGTTATAATCGTACATACGCATTACAGGCTTCTATTATATTACAAGCTCCTGTTTAGGTCTCTGCTCATGCATACGTCACAGGCCTCTGCTCTAGTACTTAAGCTCTAGTTGTATGCCCACTCCTATCATCTAGCTCTTGCTCTCCTCGTAGCAATATCAATCTTGCATGTACGAGCTAACTAGACCTTGGGTGGTGCCTGTTATAGCGGCCTTGCTATTCGTATCGGGACCAAAAGTCGGCGAGGTTAAACTTCTTCTTAAGCACGATGTCTCGAAAGAGCGTGTTTTACGAGTGGAAGTGCTATACGGCGATATACGAGTTCTTATATAGCAACTAGCGCGACTTAGCTATACGCCTTGGCTCGTCGAGAGTCTTCTACTCCTCGTACTCTGGCATATGCTGGTAGAGGCTCTACCAGTACAGGTCGGCCGGGCTAAGTGTAATAAATGTAAAGGGCACCTCGAAACAGTGCGTAAAGGACTTGCACTCGCGACGACGATAGTACTAAAACGGACGCGTACCCTTGATAACACTAGCGAAGCGAGAGATCCGGTTAAGAATAGCCTAAGCCTCGGGTATATCTAGGTTAGTAAGAGCCTCCTAGAGGGCCTATTTAGTAAGAGGTATACCGTAGCTCTTGTTAACGTAGTACTTGCTATATCCCCTAGCCTACTATTGTATTAGAGTGTTTAGAGCAATGAACTAGAAGCTATAATGCTTAGCAAAGCGTCTATCCTCCTACTTTATAGTATACTAGATGTAATCCTAGTAGGAGATGTTGCGCTATCTAGGCTCGACAAAATCCGCGACTCCATTTAGGAATAGCATTGCGCAAGCTAACGAGAGTAGCGCGTACTTCTAGTTAAACTCGTCCGAGGGGGGTACGGCGGATAGACGGCATCTAAAGCTAGTAAGCAGCCTACGGGACAGCTAGCTATAGTAGCACCTACTCGCTAGTATCTTTAGCCCCTTCGCTAATATATCCTCGAAGCTAGTTTAGCTCCAAGTCGTAGATAAGTAGGTTGGGCATAGCGGCCTCCTCGATAGCCTCGGCATCGTCGCCCTCCTCCTCGATAGGGCTAGCATTTGTAGGCAGTCCCCTAAAATCCTCGACTTCGTAGATGTTTAACTCGTCGAAGACGTTGCTATCCTCTAGTAGCTAGAAGAGGTTGTTGTAGTTCTATATAAAGTCTATATATCTAGGGTAGTAGTCTATAAAGTACCTAAGCTATACCTTAATAGTAGCTCGACGAACCTAGAAGCGGTTCTAGAATTGTCGCGTTATCTACTCGACGCTCTTAGACCTATATAGACGGAGGATTACAATGTCCAAATCCCTAAGGAGCAAGGAAAGCTTAAAGTATACCTTTCCAACGTCGCGTAGGAAGTGGACGATATACCCTTGATACTTGTACTACTAGCCTCGTACCTAAAGCGGATTAGCTTGCGAGCTCTAATACAAGGATGCGTTATATACTATATAGACGTTAACGCTAATATAGATACGCGCGATAAAGAGCTCCTCGAGCGGCTCCAACTTAGGCAGGTAGTCTAGGATAGATCTAAAGTCGAGGTTGTTAGTAGTAGAGAAGAAGAACAGCTTGTCCTATCGCCTCTTGTCGTCCTTGTTGTAGTATCGCTTATAGATACTATTACCTATTAGCTTAATATTAACCCACCGCTTCTTATACCGCGGACATCGCTATATCTTCTCTATAGTAAGCGCCTTGTCGAACTTTCGCTTAATGTTAACGTCTTCTAGCAATAGTGGGGACTTCTAGTCGTCGCCCGAAAACCGTAGGCCAAGCTCGTCGAGATTATAGGGAGGGGGCTCGTTAGTACAAGAGGGTCGGCTAACTAGGTTACGTACGTTTCGAGAACGTCTACGTAGGGTAGGAGGCTCGTCGTCGTATACAAGGCGGGGGCGCCTACGCGTACGCCCTAGAGACTATAACGACGATCGCGAAGGAGGCAAGCGACGTATAGGCCGGCCTATACAAGGAAGTTACGGCTAGGAAGGCTAGGAATTATCCTCGCCTACCCCTATAGTGCTCTCTCTCTAGGTAGATAGAGGGAGGCTATTATCTATATCGTCTAGCTATTATTAACGAAGTAGCCTACTTATAGTAGAGGTTTGTAATAGCTCCTCGCTATACTAGCGCTCGATACAATACTATCGTTAAATAGCCAAGATCTTAGTACGAGTAGCTACTATCTCTAGCGTATCTATCTCGACGCGACTACCCTCGTAGTATATATCGGTAAGAACCTAGTAAGTTAGGTTTTGCCGCGGCGGGAAGTATACTAGCGAGGGCGGGGTAGGGGTAGGGTCGGGGCCACGGGCGATCGTACTTGCTATAGCAACGCGGGCTACCGACTCGACTCTCTAGAAAGCACTACTAGTTAGAATAATCTAAACATCCCGAAAGCTAAGCTCACTATATCCCTTTACCGGGTTCGGCAATCGAAGCAGTTAACGATAACTTTGCTATTGCCGCGAAGGTCGAAAAACTAGTCGATTAGTTGCTTAACGTAGCAATGCGAGCACACTCTAGTCCCTCCCTCTATAACGACGGTTTAAGCCGTCTATAACGGGCGTAAACTAAAGACGGATAAGGTTTGGACGACAAGCGCGATACTAATCAAGTTAGAAAGGTCGCGAGATCGCTCTACAAAGTAAATAAGTTAAGGCGTTGTTTACATCGATATTTGCGTCAATGTTTGCGGCGATAGTTGCTTTGGAGTTTGCTACAACGACGGCAGCGACGGTAGACGTCCGAGAGCTCGGCTACCCTCGTATACAAGCGGCTTAGCGGTTGCGCGAGGCACGGGCCTTTTTTAGGCGCGGGACATAGCCAAAACGGGCATTTTATAGGGCGCGCAGGCCGCTAGCTAGTCGATAGTCGCCGATAAGGCGGACCCGCACTTTCTTATCAATTTTCGCCTATTTTCCTATAGTAATTTCCTCGAGTTTCAGAACAAAATTGTCCTCTAGATAGGATAATATCTCTAAGTAACTATAGCCGTTCGTTACTAATACTATTGTTCTTATAAACAACCTACTACCTATAAAGGTAAACCCTAATAACAAGAGCCTTTACAACTAGTTTACTACCGTAATAGGTATACTAAAGGATATAAAGAAGCCTTACATCAAGCACCTCTACTCCTACTAGTACTATACTTACTACTATATTAAGCTACATCTCCGAGATAAAGGTAACAAATAGTGCACTAGAGCGGAGAAAGGCCGCTTTATTAGCTATATCGATCTCTATAGTAAAATTTACTAGGTTTAGAATCCCTAGACTAATAAGATCCTACGCGTTAGCGCTATCAAGTTTAATAAGGGCGACGACTATAAGCTAGACGATAATGCGTTGGAAGAACTAGAATACGTTGCTAACTTTATAGATACTACTATAGAGGAGGACGAAGAGAGGATAATAGAGTTAGTCCGTCTAGTATAACTAAAGAAAACTATAAAGAAGGTTTTATTTACACCCTCTTCTTCCTAGTAGAATACTAAGCCTACATCTTAGTTAGCAATATCTACTACCTTAACTATAGAGGATTCTACAACGAGTTTATTACCTACATTATAATTAACAATAGCTAACTCCTACGTTAACCTAGTAACGCCTACTATAGAGTAAGAAGAACTAAGTAGCATCCTATATACTATAAACAACCTAACGATTAGCTTACTAACGCTAGAAATGTCCCTATAAGCGACTAAGCGAATATAGCTTTTATTACTACTACCTCTAACCCCGTTACCTAAGGATAATAAGCTATTCCCCTTCGACGATAACGATATATTGGATATCGAGATAGAGGCTTCTATTCCTCGAGACTACTCCTTTACGCAATATACTACGTATTCTCTATAGATATAACAAGAGGTAGATATACTTAAGGAACCAAGGGGGGGGAGATCCCAATATATAAGGAAGTTACGTTATAGCGACCTAAGCTAACCTAGCTTTTATAGTAAACTATATTATAGAGAACTACTTACGTAAGAGGTATTCTTTACCGCCTATCTCTACGATATATAATATATTAAGAATATAGTCTTCGTAGTAACCCTAGCTATTATTAAGCATAATATCGCTATTATAGAGTAGCCCTCTATTCTAAAGAACTAGCGCGACGCTAGGAAGCGCTCCAATTACAAGAATTAGTAGCTCCCCGCTATATAGGCTTAAGACTAGAGCCTCTATAACAAAGATATCTATAAATTCGTTAACCGCTATAACGCTATATACGTATTACCTAGCAAGTAGATATATAACTAGAAGATAGACCCAAATATAGGTATTACTATACCCTATATATGCTAGATTGTCTATAGTAACTTTAAAGAAGGTTTATAGAAGGTTTAAGACCTCTATATAGCTATAGTCAATTCTATTGTAGTTAAGACCTTCTTCACTATTGTAGCTACTAAAGATTTAGAGTACTTACAATTTAACTTTAAAACTACGTTCCTTAACACTAAGATTCTAGATAATGCCGAATATTACATCGAGCTACCTCCTAGTCTTAATGTACTACCTAGGAAGGTCTATAAGCTTAAGAAAGTATTGTATAGTCTACGTAAGAGTCCTCTTTACTAGTTCCTTACTATTAAACTAGTCTTTAAAGAACTTAGCTTAAATCCTTATAGTTAGACTTCTACTTCTTCTATTATAAAGAGATAAGTATTGTAACGGGCACCACTCAGGTCAGCTCGCACATACAAGATTGATATTAAGACGGAGAGAGCAAGATCTAGATGACAGGAATATGCGTGCGACTAGACCTTAAATGCTGGAGCAGAGGCACGTGACTAGAGGTCAGGTGATCCTATGACACTTCCCTGTACCAAACAAGACCCTATCCACCAAGACAAAAACTTGAGCAGAAACAAGATCCAAGACCTAAAACATAAGACCCCTAACTAGGTCTACAAGAACATAATTCAAGACAAGACATTAGACCCCTAACTAGATCTACAAGAACATAATCCAAGACAAGATATTAGACCCCCAACTAGGTCCGCAAGAACATAAGCCAAGATACATTAGTCATTGTACTTAGGCACTATAGCCGCAGAGTACTTCTAAGAACGAGAACTAGATCGAGAGCTAGAACCAAAGCGAGAGCTAGAACCAAAAAACTTAGAGACCAAATCAGAAACATAGGTTGAACCGCTCGGAGTATGTAAAGAGGTGCGTAAGGGCAATCCGATGCCTAGTGGTCTAGGTCGCCGCATCGCATACAGACTCCAGCCTCTCGTCGGGCTTGTCGTTGTATAGGCGTTGAGCTAGGTACAAACCAAACAGAACGTCCTATTCGAACACTCGAAACCCGGAGTGGATCCTCATCCTATAGATCCATCGTAGAAAGATCTATCGGTTCACCGGTCCTTAGGGCCGCGGATTTTCTAGAGTTACCGAAGTTCCCTTGTCTAGAGCTACCGTGTCCACCAAGCTTATATAGAGCCTTGATAAAATTTTCATATCTAGTAGGGAGTTCTAACTACAAATCGAGTTTTGTCTTGAGCTTGTCGTTAACATCGTTTCGCAAAATCGCGATTTTCGAGTCGTTTAGCTACGAGTTAGCGTTTACTTCGTAGAGCAGTCGTTCGAATCGAAAGAGGTAGACCGAAAGAGAGTCATTCCCTTATCGAGTTCCTTACAACTAGCTTGTAGCTATATTCCTCTTAGTTGGGTTATCGAAGACGCGCTCGAGTTGGTTAAGGATAGTCTAGAAGTCCTATACTCCATTGTTCTCTACCTAGAGAAGCTATAGAAGGACTATAGCTTGGATTTTCGAATCTAGGTTTCCGTAAAGGTAGAAGAATTGTGCCTCGTTAGTACCGATAGCGTCGGTATCAAGCTAGAGCTTGGCTTTAATAAGCGGAAGCCAAGTGTCGTACTTCGTAGCTCTAGTGAACTTTTCAGGATCTGGGAGACGGGATTTCGGGCGTCCTAGGAGCCGTTGTTAGAGGAAAGCGACTTGGTTCTCTAGGGCCGCAACCTTTTCCTTAAGGCGCTAAGCGGTAACGAGATCCATAACGAAAGTAGAAGCAAAATCCAAATGCGAATGCAAGAGCAAGAAATCCAAATGCGAATGCAAGAGCGAGATCCAAATGCGAATGCAAGAGCGAGATCTAAAATATAAACAAGACAAGACAAGACCCTTCTTGTAGAAGAGGGTCGCAATATACTATAACGGGCACCACTCGGGTTAGCTCGTATATATAAGATTGATATTGCGACGGAGAGAGCAAGATCTAGATAATAGGAATGTACGTACGACTAGACCTTAAATGCTAGAGCAGAGGCACGTAACTAGAGGTCAGGTAATCCTATAACAGGTATACTACTCGTCCAATATATTGATAACTTACTTATCGCTACAAGGAGCAAGGCTATTATCGAAGCTATCTACAATAGTTTAATAGTATAATATAAGATAAAGGAACTTAGCGAGGTTAAGCGCTTCTTTAGCTTCGACGTTATACGCGATAGGAAGAACTACAAGATCTACTTATCTTAGGAAATATATATTAAGGTAATATTAAAGAAGTTTAGTATCGAGAACGCTAGTCCTATAAAGATACTATAGAAGGTGTACTTTAAACTTATATATACTTAGTAACTACTTATAGATAAAAAGAACTAACGTACTTGTATAGCGAGCGGCCCGGTATAGCGAGTAGCCCACTTCTATTCAACCTCAGTCACTTCGTATAAGTCAATTCAGCTACAACGTCTTAGATCAATCAAAACTACTCGGAGTCGCTCTCCTTAGACGTCTCGTAAACTACTTGACAAGTTCGTGCATTATAGCCGGGCTTCTTGCAGTTGCTGCAGAGCCGAACGCGCGGCTCACTCATAGTTATACAACTACCACCCCTAGACATTTCCTTACAATCCTGTCTACTAAGTCCCCGGTCGCCTATTAAAATAGTCGCCTCTTGCAAACTAAGTGATCCTCCGTCCTGCAAACGCGTTTTTTTGGTCCTGCGTCGCTTGCTTAACCGCTTATTTGCTATACGAAGCTCCTTGGTCTCGGCTCGGAGCAACACCATCTTATACGCCAATCTCGAGATGCTCTTCGCTTGCAAGTCGATAATGTCGAAAATATAGGTGGGGGAGCTACCTTGATGGTGTTGGATCTTCCGCTTGAGTGTGCTAGAACTCAGTGTCGCTTCCTATACATTGGAGGGTGTCTTGGGGACCCAAGATGTAGCTGTTCCGGGACGCGAGCTTGGAGGAGATAGGGTAATTGGCTTAGGGTCGAGGCGAGAAACCATAGATTCGAGGTCAAAAGGGACGAGGCTAGATGCTCTAAAGCCCGCTTGTATGTTGTTTTGTGACGGCACCTGCCATTGAGGTGCGCGTCTGCCTTGCTCGCGCGTGCCCCACCTGCCCTGGCATTTAACCTCTATATCGCGAGAGCTCTTCTAGCTTCTCTTCCTTTTCTCCCCATCTTGTGATTAGCAGAATTGAGTCCCATTGGCAGTGCCCTCGTGCCTCGCCTAAGTGTGCGCTCGTCTCTTACAATTACAAGATCGCTTCTAAGCATCCTCCTTAGGCTTGAGATTCTATAGAGGATGTAGTATAGAGGTACAATTTTGGAAGGCCTCGTCTCAATCAGAGCAACGGCTTCCGATTTTTCCTCACACCTACACGGCTGCGTTACGCGCCGACCGAACAGAACCCCCTGCAACTGGTCCTAGCAGAGCCTTGAAGAAGGACCTTCTTCACTGTTGAGGATACTACGCGCAACCTACTAGAGACTTCGAGGAGGACCTTCTCGACTAGTAAGGACCTTTTAACCCGCATTGTAGCAACTACGTCTTCTAGGACGTAACAACCTCCACGAGTGGTTCCTAGACCGCGCTTCGCAAACTCGCAACCCCTTCTCTCCTTTCGTCTTTCTTTACAATCATCTACGACTACTACGATAGACTTCTCCAATCCCGATACAATCCGCTAGGTATTCGAGCATTAAGAACGACGTATCGCGACTCTCGAAGCGGATATCTCGTCCCTTTTAGCTTCGAGATAGCACTCTCGACCCCGACCGATTCTCCCTGATCCTAACAAGTTCAGCGGCGCTACGCGGTACGACACCTAGCTCCCGCTAATCAAGGCAAAACTCGATGTCGACGGCGAGGCGATCGGCGGCTCTAACAAGGCACACTTTTAGTACGTCTACAGCAATCTCGACTCGAAAATTCAAGCGTTAGTACTTCCGCTCGCTTCCGAGGCCCAACTCAAGCCGTCCTTGATCCTCGACTCGCTCGCCCGGATTTACGAAGACCCTAACAAGGCAAGCCACGCATCTAATCGACTCACCTAGTTGCGCCAAGGCACGGATTCACTCCCTTATTTCCTCGCAAAGTTCGAACGTACTCTCTTCGAGGCTTAGGCTCTCGACTAGCCGGACTTAGCTAAGATTTCTACGCTCCGCGCTAGATTGAACGACTATCTAAAGCGGAAGCTTAAGGTCCAGCTTGCCCTGCCTGCAAAGTACGATGACTTTGTCCGAGCTCTCCACCAACTATCTAGTCACGCAAAGTCTATTGGTTTCGCCCCGGCAGCGGCGACCGCCTCAACCAACCACCATAACAAGATAGAAATCGAAGCAATCTCGACAATTGGAGCTATCACGACAACGACTGTCCTACGGAGAGGCCTTGACTAGAGTTGCATTCTAGCAACTGAACTAAGTGAGGAAGATAATGAGCAGGATTGATAGACGGATTCCTGGGATAGGAAGGAGGATTGGAAGCCTCGAGGACGAGTCTTCTTTAGAGGGGGGGAATGTGACGGCACCTGCCGTTGAGGTGCGCGTCCGCCTTGCTCGCGCGTGCCCTACCTGCCCTAGCATTTAACCTCTGCATCGCGAGAGCTCTTCCAGCTTCTCTTCCTTTTCTCCCTATCTTGTAATTAGCAGAATTAAGTTCTATTAGTAGTGCCCTCGTGCCTCGCCTAAGTGTGCGCTCGTCTCTTACATGTTTAGTGTAATAGAGGTATAGAATGCCTCGATAAACGTGTCGAAGAAGTCTTCCTTCGTGATATAGGTGATCTGCATTTGTATTATCCGCTCGATTTGCTTGCTGTACGAGTCCTTAAGCGGGCTAAAACATCCTATATCGAGAGGCTAAAGGAAGTGAGAAGAATAGGAAGGTATATATAGCGTAACAATGTTATTAGCCTTGCAAAAATCTTTAAAGGCTACCGAGTGATAGCTATCGTAGCCGTCGAGGATAAGTAGTCGATATACCCCTCTTATACGGCGCTTAGTTAACTAATCAAAATGTTTTAGCTAATCGAGACTAATCTTATTAGTAGTCTAGCTATTCTCGCTTGTATAGACTCTCCATTTAGGCTAGAATTAGCTATCCTAGTACTAGAGGAGGAGGTAGTTTTTCCCCTTAACGACAAAGTACGGTAGTACGATCTAGCTATTCGTATATACGGTATAGATTACTATAACCTACTCCCAATTGCTAGGTTGCTTCGTACAAGGCCGACCGCGGCGTTCCCTGCTTGTTACAACCTTTACACTCGAAAGTATACCTATCTAGAACCTAGTCTCGTCGAAATTGTAGATATCCCCTTCTTAGATCGTATACTTGTCCATTATATTCCGTACAAGCTAAAACTACGCGTTAACTACGTCGGGATCTTCGTATTAGGTCCTCTCGTAATCGATTCGACATCTAAAACGCGTTGTAAGCTCGTTATATTAGTCTACGAAGTTGTTCGCCCATCGAGGTCCGACGCGTGACGTATCGCGTACCGCGCGAACGCGATCAGCCATTTCTCGAATGTCGGAGAGCCGGGGCTAAAATCCTCGCGCATCAAGGTCGAGTACCCTTTCAAGAAGCACTTTCTCTTCTAAGTCGGTCAATTTCCTCGAGTTAGCAGGTAATTCGCGTCGTGGTTGCTTTCTAGCGCGTTGGTGTTAGAGCGAGCTTCGTAGGATTTCGTAGATCGTAGTAGCTTTTCGAACGGAAAGTTTAGGGTCTTTTTTAAGAGCTTCGAGTGCAAGGAAAACGCGACTCTCTTTTGGAAGAGATTCCATTGTATTTTGTAGAAGGAATTTGCGATCAGATTCGAGATGTTGTAAAGTGAAGGAAAGTAGCCTACTCGCTATACTAGCCCACTCGCTATACAAATACAAATACGTTATATATAACTATATTGTATTCCGCCTAGCGAGCTTAACTCGAAAGAGCAACTATACAATCTAACTATATACATTTCCGAAGATATAACCTAACCTTGTCAAAGCCTATACAAAGTTCATTCTAGTTCGTGCTATCTCTTATACCATTTCTCTTTAGATTCTTATAGGTTAGTAGGGTTATTAGTAGGCTAGCTTGAAGGCGATTCTCTAAGTGTTTATAGTATAGTATTAGTAGAGAACTGCGCCTAAGCTTGACAAGTCCTTAGTATAGGGCATCGACATACAAGATCGTCCTTAGCTACTATAGCTAAGTAGAGTAGCTTATTTTTTTATTTTTTTATTTTTTTCGATTTTTCTTCTCCTTTTTTAGTTATTCTATCTAGAAGTCTAAGCGCCGAAAATAGCTAGTCCATCTCCCTACTATCTTCCCTACTCTCTTCCCTAACCTTAGGAACTAAACAAAAATGCCTCTTGTTAAAGACGCAATGGAGATCCGCCCGCAGCGTTAGAAGGTTCGCTAGTCCGTTAATCGGGTCGCTTAAAAATAGCTACGTAGGCGAGTACTATTTGTCACAGGATAGTCCCTATAACGTATACAGCTAGGGTTAGGGTAGCTGCACTTAGGAGCTACAAGCCCTAGAGTGGGGCTTGCAGGTTAGTCTATGCTCTGCCCCGCGTATAGGGTTTTCCCTACGCCTCGTAGCTAGCCACAGTTCCTTCCCTCGTACAACCATTGCAATTGACAGTTATACCCAACTTTGCCTATCACTGCCGTAATAGTTGGTTGCACCTCTAGTTTACGTACGCGCGAAGTCGCTACAAGCATTCCTCAATTCATTCTCGCGAATTTCCGGGCGAGCGTCGCCAATTCCAAGGACCGCGCGGCGGTACCTCGAGACAAGGATCCAACCGATACAACTTCGAGCGGCGGCACGCGCGTGACGTAGACCAACCGGCTTCGATACCGACAGACCTATCACCAAGCGCGCGGCGCGAATATCCACTGCCAAGACGGCCCGAGACATCGGCACGGAGCAAAGATGCCCGACATCCGATCCCTAATCGCGGAGGCGATCGACGAGAAGCAATTCCCGTCCATAAAGAACTACTTCGAGTCCACGAAGACTACGATCGATAGCGACTCGGCGACCGTTGAGGTCGTTAGGACCGGCTAGAGCGATGCGAACGTTCAAGAGAACAAGTGGCTGTACATTATCGAGAACATGCTTACCGAGGCAAACAACCGATACAACAACCTGGCGGCGGATAGAGATAACCTCGCCATCGAGAAGGAGACCCTAGAGGCCACGGCTTCTCAGCTCCAGACGGAGAAGGAAGGCATAAACGCGGCAGGCATCGAGCTACAGGGACGCGTCAAGGAATTGGAGAACCAGCTAGTGGCGGCCCGGGACTAGGTCGCCGACCTCAACAACCGCTGCACCGCCCTGAGGGCCGAGGCAGCGACCCTGACGAAGACCATGAAGGATGCACTCAAGGAGACCGCAGCGGCGATGAGGGAGTCCGCGGCGACTGCCAACCCGAACGGCAGCACCTCGGTCATGAACCTCCCGCACCCGACAGCGTTCAGCGGCAGCGATACCAACTCCGCGAAGCGTACGAGCGCGTTCCGCACCTAGCGCACCCAGGTCACTACCCGATAGAACGCACTACCCGGCTAGTTCTACTCTAAGAAGTAGAAGATTCTGTACACGACTACCGTCCTCATTAGCGCGGCGTACGACGGCGTTATAACCGGCGTCGAGACCGTCAACAAGAACCCTAAAGACCCTAGCGTCTAGCCTTGGAAGACCGCTAAGGAGTTTATAGAACACCTTACGTCCAAGTACGCGACTCTAGACCTAGCGGCCAATGCTAAGATCCGCCTACGCAAGCTCGAGCAGTCCGGCAAGTTCGCGGCCTTTACTAACTTCTTTACCGAGCTCGTCAATCTCTACGATATATACAACCTCGACAACGCGACCTATATCCACTACCTCTACAAGAAGGTTAGCCCCGATATACACAAGATGCTCTCATTCCAGGTCAACATCCTAGGCCGTAAGGACTTCCTAGCCTAGGTGAAGATCCTTTAGCAGCTAGCAGTTAACCTCGAGAACGAGGAGAACTTACGTAAAGGCGCGAGTAGTATAGCCAACACTACGAAGCCTAGCAACAACGGCGGCAACGGTAGTAATAGTAGCAACGACAAGCCTAAGCCGATGGACATCGACGCGATCTAGCTAAATGTAGCCAAGGTCCACCTATAGAAGAAGAAGCGCCGTATAGCCTATAAGAGACGAGCAATATGTAGGCGAGGTACAAGGCGCTACAAATGCTACTCAATTCTACTAATCGAAAGTTAAGGAAAGGAAGGAGAACATTTAAGTTGCGCGTCTATACTACAACAAGGTAAGTAGGTGTTACTAGTCCTAATACGGTAGGCTAGGTTGAACCCTAACCCTACGCACCTTTCCTTACAACCCCCCCCTTCTAAAAAGCTCGCCTCGAGCTTTACTAGCTAAACTATCGCCATCCCCTAGCTCTATTTCTTTCGGTATACGCGCTATAGCCGCTTGCCCTTAGTCGCCGGCCGGTCGTCGTCCTAGTAAGGCTCCACGAACCTGTCCTCGGCCGTAGCTAACAACTACTTGTCTAGCCGCACTAGCGGTCCTACTTGTTCTAGGTAGTCGTTATAGAATCGTTTTAGAGCTACTAGCGCATTTCGGAAGTTACTAGCAGGATACTATTCCGAGTCTAGGTCCTAGCCGCGCTACTAGGCTTAGTACTATAGCTTGCCGTAATAGGTCCTACTAGCTAGGATTTTCTTAACTACCTATTCCTCTTCGCTAGCTACGTCTTCGCTAGGCGGGTTCTTAGCCGCTTGCCCTAGTAATAGGTTGTTAGGATATTGTTGTAGCTAGTCGGCTATAAACTCGGCCGATCCGCGCTAGAATTCTAGAACCTCTAGCTAGTAGGCCCTAGTAGCGGTCTTCTCTAGGATCTTATAGTATTGCTAGGTAACTAGGAAGGACAGCTTGTCGCTTAGGCGGCTAGTTAGCTCGGACTATTTGACGATAACAACGTAGTCGCCTATATTAAAGTCTAGTTCGCGACGGTGCCGGTTTGCCTACCTCGCTTGCTATTCTTGAGCCTTTGTAATTATCTGCTAGGCGTAATCGACGTAGCCCTGAATCCGCCGAGCTACTTCCTAGGCCGCCTCCTAGTTTATTCGCTCCTTCGGTCCGTAATCGTCGAGTTCCTATATCCAGGACTCCTAGTCAAACGGCATTGGCATTAGGAAACTAAATAGGATTTCGTACAGCTACAACCCGGTGCTCTTATACGGGAGTTCTATCTAAACGGCGTCGAGGGCCGGGATTGCGCGAGACTAGTTGTCTTGGAAATAGCTAACGAATAGCCGTAACCGCTAGTTAATGTACTAGTTAAGGTTCTCGACCTGCCCTGTAGTTTAGGAGTGTCCTGCTATAGCTAGCTTCTATTCGATTCCTAGAATTCGGGATAGTTCGTCTATAAAATCGGCTCGAAACTAGGGTCCTCGGTCACTAATGACTTCTCTCGGCAAGCCGTAGACTCGATACGGCCCCTCGTAGTATATCCTCGCTATATCCCGGGTAGTAGCGCTCTTCTTGCAGGGAACTATCTACGACGCCTTTATTAATCGGTCAATTATAATCAACGCGTTGTTATAGCTATAGCGGTTAGGGGGCAGTTCGTTAAAGTCTATAACTAAGCACTACTAGGCTCGCTATAGCGGTAGGATTAGTTGCAATAGCCTAGGGGTTTTATCACGCGGGTATTTCGATAAACGGCATAGCATATAGTTGTCGATAAAGATATCGATATCGCTTCGTATCTTTAGCTACCAATACTATATAGTAACTAGCTCCCTCGTCTTGTTCTGGCCTGGATAGGCCGTAACTAGTCGAGAGTGCGCCTCCTAAATGACCCGGGTGCGCAGATAGCTAGTAGTAGGTACAACTAGTCTTCCGCTATATAGGAGTAACTAGTTGCTAAGGAGGGTAAATTCGGTGTTTCTAGTACGCGCGCGATCGCGCTATTCCTCTAGTTCTAGTGCTATACGGTTAGCCTCTAGGAGCTTATCGACCATTTAGAAGCTAGAGTCTAGCGATAGGGCAACGCCTTTATCGAGGGCTATAATCCTCGCAATTGTCGGGCCCTAGTCGACCTAACCTTCGGTCCGCACCAGGGCAAAGATCTGCATTGTATAGTACGCTTCTCGCTTCGCCTTCTAAGTAGTAGCATCCTCTAGCTTCCAGGAGAGGGCGTTAGCCGCGGCGTTCTCGTAGCCCGGCCGGTAGGTAATGTAGAAGTTGTACTATAATAGAAGCTCGGCCTAGCCCGCTTGCTAGATATTTAGCAACCTCTTCGTACTAAAGTACTTTAACGCCTTATAGTCGAAGACGATTAGAAAGGGCTCTTCGTTCTATAGACCAATCAACTCGGCCCGCTAACACTATAAGGCCCGGACTATAGCTAGGAGCTCTTTGTTGTAAATGTAGTAGTTAAGCTCTGCCCTATACATCGTCTTAGAGAAGTAGGCAACCGGGTACTATTAGCTGTCGTCCTATATCTAGGAGAGTACCCCGCTAACTACGCCTTACGAAGTATCGGTTTCTACGTAGGTAGGTTGGCTATACTAAAAGTGCGCTAAAACCGGGCTAGAAAGCAGTCGTTCCTTTAGCTCTTCGAACGCGCGCTAGTAGTTGTCTATCTAGTGGAACTAGGTATCCTTTTTCGTCAAATCGGTTAAGGGTCGCGCAATTCGGCTATATTCGCGGACGAACCGGCGATAGAAGTTGCAAAAGCCGAGGAAAGACTGCACCTATTTAATAGTAGTTAGGACTTTCTATTCGCGAACTATATTAAGCTTCTAAGGGTTCGGGGCAATACTGTTAGTACCAACGATAAACCCGAGGAACTTGGTCTTTGTAACGTAGAACTCGCACTTCTTCAAGTCGGCCTACAAACTAGCCTCGCGGAGTTGTTCTAGGACGCGACGGATATATATCTTGTGTTCTTCCTCTATAGCTAAGAAGATTAGAATATCGTCGACGTACGCGCTATAGAAATCGTCGAGGTAGCTTATTAACGTGTTGTTAATAAACCGCTAGAAGGTCGCCGGGCCGTTGGTTAGCCCGAATAGTATCACCTTGAACTTGTACGCGCTATACCGCGTTTAGAAGGTCGTCAAGTCCTCGCATTCGAGGCTGATCCGGATCCGGTGAAAGGCCTAGCGAATGTCAATCTTCGTAAAGACCTTCACTTAGGCAATCCGAGCCAACGTTTCATCAATTAAGGGGAGCGGGTACTAGTCCTTTTTCGTTATCGCGTTTAGCTTACGGTAATCGATATAGAAGCGAAGGCTCCTATCGCCCTTAAGGGCGAAGAGGATTGGAGCTGCCTATAGCGCGTTGCTCGGCTCGATAAACCCCTTTTGTAGGTTCTTGGTAATATATCGCCGGGCTACCTCTAGTTCTTTAGCGGAGAGCTTCTATAACCCGGTGTACCCCAAGTCTTCTAGATTTGACCCGAGGAGTAGCTCAATCTTATAGTCCACGGTTAGCCGTAGGGGGGCGAGCATGTCCGATTCCGCTCTACTAAACATATCGAGGTAGTCGTAGTAACACTATAGGACCTGTTCTAGGGCTTGTCGCCGTAGCTAATCGTCATTATCCTCTAGGACTATCTTTAGCTCTAAAATCCTATCGATCTCGTAGAGAGTAGTGATCCCTATAACTACCGCGTAGCGCCCGTTCCCACGCCGGCAAGTCCTGCGGAAAGCGGCGGCACTGATGACTGCAATGCTGGGAGGTCTTGCCTTATACTAACCGATAGCGTCCCTCTTCAAGGTGAATGGACCTTGAGCATCTATGCCCTGTTTCGACGTATCCGGCGCTGATTCGGATCTCGGCCTTCGCTCTAGGATTGGAGTTTGCGGAGGGGGCGGACATCCTTCCAAAGCGCGCTCCATCTTGCGGACGCCCTCGTCCTGCGGAGCGACTAACGGTTCTGCGAATCTGACCGATCGGGACAAGATCGTAACCTTTCGTGGGGCTGCTCCGGCCTTCGGCTCTAGCTGGCGTTGCGCTACGGCCTCTAGTTCGGCAATTCGTTTCTTGACTGCGGCCTAGCCTGCGCGGCGGCGGCGGTCCTCCTTATCTATTAGCCTCTTTCGCCGGTGGATATCCTCTATCACTTTTGGACCTAGGGGCTTTATAGGCGACTAGTTAAGTAGTATATTCATTCTTTTCTTCTAACTAGGGTTAGGTTCCTATTCTAGTGGAAACAACAGTCGTCGACGTTTGCAGTTAATAAGGACGTTGTAGTGCTTAAACTACTTGCGACCGATTATAACGTTATAGCTAGAATCAATAACTAAGAATAGCGCGTCGTAGATAGTTCGGCCCTAAACCGTAAGGTGACTATAGACGGTAGAATTGATCCATTAGGTAGCGCCGTTGTTGTCGAATCCACCGATAGGACGTAGCTAGAAGTCCTTAAAACGCTTAACTTGCAATAGCTTACGTAATCGCTTTACGAAGGTAGTGCTAACAAATAGATATCTATTTGCTCCCGAATTAGCTAAGGCATTGTAGGTAGTTAGAGAAACTCCGTTGTTAGCTATAGTACACGTAGTAACTAAGGGTTTTCCCTCGAGGAGTTCGCTAATATAGTCCTTGCCTTTCGCGACTAATACCTTCCCTAGGAAGGAGTCGACTTTCCCTAGGGCGCTTAGTTTTCCTATTCGCTAGTACTATTGTTAGCGGTAGTAGTGCTATTGTCGTCCTTATATAACTATTTAGGGGGCTTTGCTGCCTAACGCTTCTAAAGGTGGGCGATATAGGCGTTACGGTCTAGATTAGATATATAGGGCCTATTACTCCTTTCCTTCTATAGGCAATTGGTAGCAAGATGACCCTTCTCGCGATAGATAAAACAACGTCCTTCTTCGTATAACCACTTAACGTCGTTAGTAGTAAGCTTCGTCCTAGCCTTTGGTCTCTATAACCGTTCGGAGGGTCTAGGAGTCGAACGTCTACTACTACGAGCGCCGCGCGTAGGAGCACTTTCCCTACGTTGAATACGGCTTACAGCCGCTTGCTTGTTAATTAACGCGATAGTAGTACCTAACTTGGTATACTGTTCGAACGAGATAGTAGGGTCTACGTATAATACCGCGAGGCTCGTCTACAAACGTAGTGTTAGACGGCGTTGGAACTTAGCCTTCTAGTCGGCCTTGGCCCGACTAGTTTCGCTAGCTAGCCTAACGAAACTGTTCTTAAAAGCCTAGTAGTTGTCACTAGGCTCTATCTTTAGGTCCGCAAGGTCGTTAAGAGCCTGCTAGAATCGGGTCGTATTGTAGTATTCGTTCTATAGGTAATCTAACAACTTCTTCGAGAAATCTATAGGTTCTAGGTACGTATTGTAGAGATATAGCATTAGTTCGTTAGCCGCCTTGCTACTAAGACGGCTCTCGATATACGCCTGCTTAGCGGCGTTATCCGCGAAATGGTCGTTGTTAACTAATAACTTCTTCGTTATCTAGCGGTACTAGACCTTAAACTTCATTATGTCCTTGCTAGTGTTGTTGTAGAAGACGGGTAGGTCGGGAAGTTTCGCGCTCCGCTTTCTATCGCCGGTAGTCGTCCGTTAGGTATTCTAGCTCGTAGTTATATCTTTAGTCGATTCGCGGCGACGCTAGTCGCGGCGTTGGGCCTATTCGGCTCTAACCTTATTGTCCTCGCCCTTAGGGCGACTATAAGCATCGGCGAGCAGTTGATACAGCTCTGCAATCTACCGGTCTCGAGCAGCCAAGTTTGCTTTACAGGCGGCTAGCTTAGCGAGCAGGTCGGCCTTTGTCTTCTGTTTCCCTTTTGCGCGGGCGGAGAGCTCGGCAACAACGTCTTCGAAAGTGTTAGCGGCAGGGGTCTCCTGCGCGGGGTCTTGGTCGGCTATAGCGATAGCTTCTATCGTTCGTTCGTTCGGGTGCTCCTAGTAGCTACTAGTTCTTCGTGCTATAGGTTCGCTAGCGAACGGTGGACTTTTCGGTTCGGTCGGTCGGCGCGCGATATAGCTAGATCCTATGAGAGATGAGCGATATAGGTCGCGAGGCTCGATAGCACTGCAAATACCACTCTATTCCGTTAATCGAAAGCTGAAG
>JAMAKQ010000126.1:0-70182 GCA_023628475.1 Chaetomiaceae sp. PF1801
GAAGTGGGTATGGTTAGGTGTGGGGCAGAAAAGTGTCCCACAAGGTGGTGTGTCCCAGAAGGTGATAGATTACGTTAGCAAACTTGTCGACCAGTTCGGTACCTAGACCATCGACGTTGCCTAGCTGGCGAGGTTCCAGCGAGTCACAGCCCACATTGGAGTTGACCAGATGGCTCTTGGACATGTTGGAGGTGCCCTTCGTCATGATGCTGGCGGATGGCAAGCGAAGGAGGACCAACGATACGGCTCGGGCCCTTTCTTGACGAAGCAAAACAATCAACTTGAAGGTCATGGATGACGGTAGAACCGGCAACAGGCCATTGTCCCAACAATGCCCATCCAAGCCAGGTCAAGTGCTCTAGGAGAGCAAAAGGAGGACGATGCAAGAGGAAAAAGATGCAATCCAATCGTTGACGGGAATTGAGCCCGACGTGGGGGTCGAACCCACAACCTTGAGATGAACCCTTAATAAGAGTCTCACGCTCTACCGATTGAGCTAGCCGGGCAGGCTAATTCGGTGGTTTGTTGTTGTGTGTCCAAAGGTGAAAAGCAAAGATTTTAAGTCTGGTGGAGCGGGATTCGGCAGTTCTGAGAAATTCGATAACAAAGTGGGGCCGATTCTCGGACCGGAGCTCGCGGAGCTAGCAGTGTGGATCTTCGTAAATTCTTGGCCAGTTTCATCAAGCGTCCTTTTTTGCATTGAAATTTGAATCCTTTTTCAAACAAACAAAATCCCTTCGACATTCGACTTATTCATTCCACTCCTTAACTCGCCGTGGAATCGCTTCCAAAAGACACCGAGACTCCCTCGTTGCCTGTACTGGCAGGCGTGTAATTAGTTCATTCTGTCCAGCAGCCCCTCAATGTCGGCAAACAACAGCTCCTCCATGTGTCGCAAAAGCGACGCCGCTACTGCAGCACGGCAATAGCGCACCTTATATGTGACACCATGGTCATCCTCGCAACCGACTGGAGGAGCTTACCACGAGCGACATGACCACCTCTTTTACGTCCCTGACCAGGATTGTGTTCTTGATCGCGTCGGGATCCACCAAGTTGACAAGGACATGCTCGCTGTGCAGCGCTGCCCGAGTTCAGGTTGACGATGGTCAGCCGGTACGGCCGGGTTTGCCCGCGGGGGATTTCAAGGTTCGCCTTGAGGGTTAAGTGTAGGAGGTGGGCGAGGAGGACAGTGGAGAGGCAGTTCACCCGGAACACCCCCTCGTGGCCTTCTTGGGTTTTGCGGTACTCCGTGCTGGATAAGCCGGCGTTGAGGAAGACGAAGTCGATGCGGTCGAGTCCTGCGCATCAACCGGCGAAGCCCTGGGCGCTCCTTGTACGAGGCATGTCGACCTGCCAGACCTCAATCTTGGTGACGCATCCAGGCTTTGGGAGCAACTGTTGGCGGCGGTCTCGCCCTTGGACAGGGTCCGCACGGCGAGGATGAGGCGCGGCAGCTTGAGCTCGACCGCGCACGAATCGTGGTTCCTCTGCGTCCTCAACTGGGACTTAGATATTGCAAAGTACCCCAGCAAGCTTCGAGGGGACGACGGCAGCTGCTCGAGCGTGCTGAGCGAGCAGTGCATCCGCGACGTGGAGGCGAGGGCGGTGGAGGAGTACCGGCTGGAACTCGGCAGTCCTAACCCATGCCGATGCCCATCGCTCTCTGAGACAACGTCTTGCGGTGGTGAGCAGGCGAATGCGCTGATGTCGGGAGAAGCGTGTATCGTGCGGTGACAGGTGTAAGTCTTTGTTATCCTCCTTCCTGGGTTTGCTCCCGTCTATAGGAAGGAAGAGTTGGTTGCGATGTGTTCATGTTGTATCAAGGACATACGACGAAGACCGTGCTGGCTGAGATTCAATAAACTGTGACAGATGACGCAAGCCGTAACGTACTTGCATAGCGAGCGGCGCACTTTTTCCACTTCTCTATCCTCCTAAATTCATCATCTGATTTCTCCCCCAAGACAACATGGAATCTCTACCAAAAGAAAGTCGCATAATCCTTGCGCTTGAAGCTCTCAAAAAAGATTCTAAACTTTCAGTACGAAAAGCTGCTACGATCTACCAGATCCCTGAAACCTCGCTCCGTCGCCGACGTGCCGGAAAGCAACCACGACGCGAATTACCTGCCAACTCGAGGAAATTGACCGACTTGGAAGAAAAGGTGCTTCTTGAGAGGGTACTCGACCTTGATGCGCGAGGATTTCAGCCCCGGCTCTCCGACATTCGAGAAATGGCCGATCGTCTTCGCGCAGCACGCGACGCGTTACGCGTCGGACCCCGATGGGCGAACAACTTCGTAGACCGACATGACGAGCTTACGACGCGTTTTCGACGTCGAATCGATTACGAGAGAACCCAATGCGAAGATCCTGACGTGGTAAACGCGTGGTTTCGGCTTGTACGGAATATGATGGACAAGTACGCGATCCAAGAGGGGGACATCTACAATTTCGACGAGACTGGGTTCCAGATGGGCATACTTTCGGGTGCAAAGGTTGTAACAAGCAGAGAACGCCGCGGTCGGCCTCGTACGAAGCAGCCTAGCAATCGGGAGTGGGTTACGGTGATCCAGGCCGTGTGTACGGATAGCTAGATCGTGCCGCCGTACTTCGTCGTCAAGGGGAAAAACCACCTCCTCCCCTAGTACCAGGACAGCCGATTCCAGCCCGAATGGAGAGTCCATACGAGTGATAATGGCTGGACTACAAACGAGATTGGTGTAGATTGGTTAAAACATTTTAACCAATCTACCAAGCGTCGCACAAGAGGGGTACATCGACTACTTATCCTCGACGGCCACGATAGCTACCACTCGGTCGACTTCGAGGATTTCTGCAAAACCAACAACATCGTTACGCTCTACATGCCTCCCCATTCTTCCCACTTCCTCCAGCCTCTCGATGTATGATGTTTCAGCCCGCTCAAGGCGTCGTACGGCAAGCAAATCGAGCAGATGATGCGGATGCAGATCACCCACATCACGAAGGAGGACTTCTTCGACGCGTTTGTCGAGGCATTCCACGCCTCCATCACACCGAACAACATACGAGCAGGCTTTAGAGCAGCTGGCCTTGTCCCTTTCGACCCTGAATCGGTCGTCTCTCGCCTCGACCCAAGGCCAGTTACCCCATCTCCTCCAAACTCGGGTCCTGGAACACCCACATCTTGGGTCCCCAAGACACCCTCCAATGCGCAGGAAGCGACACTAAGTTCCAGCACACTCAAGCGGAAGATCCAGCACCATCAAGGTAGCTCCCCCACGCATATTTTCGACATTATCGACCTGCAGGCGAAGAGCATCTCGAAATTGGCGCATGAGATGGTGTTGCTTCGAGCCGAGACCAAGGAGCTTCGTACGGCAAATGAGCGGTTAAGCAAGCGACGCAGGACCAAAAAAACGCGTTTACAGGACGGAGGATCACTTAGTTTGCAAGAGGCGACTATTTTGATGGGCGACCGGGGACTTGGTGGTCGGGATTGCGAGGAAATGTCTGGGGGTGGTGATTGTATAACTGTGAGTGAGCCGCGCGTTCGGCTCTGCAGCAACTGCAAGAAGCCTGGCCACAATGCGCGAACTTGTCAAGTAGTTTGCGAGACGTCTGAGGATAGCGATTCCGAGTAGTTTTAATTGATTTGAGGTGTTGTGGTCGAATTGACTTATACAAAGTTGTTGAGGTCTGAGAAAAGTGCGCCGCTCGCTATGCTGCGTCGCTCGCTATGCTGCGCCGCTCGCTATGCAAGTACGTTAGAGAAATAAAAATAAAAAAAGAAAAGAGGAAAAAGGGAAAAGAAAGTATAAAAAAAAGAAAAGAAGAATAGTTATAAATAAAGTTGAAAGTAAAATAAAAAGAAAAAAAGGAAGGAAAAAAGAAAAAAAGAAAAAAGGAAAAGAAAGAAAAGAAAAGAAAGGAAAGGAAGAAAATAAGTAAAGAAAATTAGATTTAAAGGGAAAGAGAAGAAGGAAAAGAGAGGAAAATAAGAAATAGGAAGAGGTATAACTAGTAGAATAAGAAAGGAAAGGAGATATTGTATACTAGAAAGAGGGTAGAAGGCAATGGGGAATAAGACCCGCTGTCGTCTTGCTCTTATTAGTGGTCTAGTCATTAGTGCTGACACCTTCCTGTAAGGGCTAATATCGCCACTCATTTGAAGACCCTCACCACCTTAAATCCACCTGGAACGCCTTTAGGAAATCACAAACCCCGTGGTTACTGAAACAACTCCACCACAACCTCCCCCTTACAAACCCCCTCAAGCCTCCGCCTTAGACTCCTGGTCCCCCACCGGCGCCTTATACCTCACCAAAACCGGCACCGCCACCACGAACAAAACCTGAAACCCAAACGTATTCCACTGCAGCACCTGCAGCGTCGTGCCAGCCTTAATCAGCACCGACGCATGGCTCATACTCGACGAGGCATACTCCAGCGCGCCCGCAGACTGGCTCGTCGCCAGCGCCGCCGCAAACACGAGCGCCGTCGACCCGAAGAGCATGCCGTACGTCACGCGGCGTATGACGGTGCTCCGCAGCGGGTGTTCCCAGCTCGAGGGGCTCTGGACGTCGCGCTTGAGGAGGAAGAGGGCGGCCACGCCCAGGGTAAAGAGAACGCCTGCGCCGGCGAGGACGGAGATGAAGGTGCGGGATTGGAGGTCCAGGGCGGTGGTGACGAGGTCGGTGACTTGGGCGCCGTTGGCGGAGGTGGTCGCGTTGGAGGAGGAGGAGGAGGAGTTGCCGCCCTGAATGTCTGGGAAAAGGTTGGGGGCGAGGGTCTCGACGGAACGGCCTGAGCCGGGCTGGCAGCGGGTGCCGTTGCTGTCAATGCCGCAGATTCCAAAGTAGCCGATGCGGACTTGGAGGGGGGTGGTGGTTGTGTTGGTGTTGGAGCGCAGGGCGACGATGTAGATGTTGGGAATTGCGGGTGATGTCGAGACACATCCTGTCAGGGACAAGGCTGCAAACTGTGTCAGCAAGGCAAAGGGAAACGGGCAGAGGCATAAAGACGTACCGTGAAAGACAATGATGGGGACGATTAGGAGGTAAGGAGCGAAACGGAGCATGCCGTACGCTGCGAGTTTGTTACCTTAGCATACCAGACTCGGTAATAACACAAGTTCGGCATGGGATTGACTCACGCTTGAAGTACATCTTGGCCAATTTTGCGAGAAACATCTTGTCGAAATGTGAAACAGTGAAAGGGACTGGGTAAGGTACTCGAGAGGTTCGAAGAGATGGTGATTCTTAAGCTGTTGGCCAGCAACAAAGAGACAATGGACACAAATGACCCGCAACGCCGTGAATGAAGGAAGAATAAGAGAAAGACGAACAAAAAGGAAACAATACTCTTCAAGCCGAGGTGCACAATGGACAATGCGATGAGCAAAAAAGGCTGCGCTCTGTTCGCTGGGAGTCGGTCATCTTAAGCATCGCAGAATCGGAGCCACCTGAGTCTGGCTCATTTGAGCGTGCGTCCAACGGCGAGATTACCCATATTGCGATGCAAGCTGCCTGTAGCATCGCGGTTGCGTTCTGATCCCAACGCAGGGAACCGATTCGCTGACAGTGATCAAGAAGGAGTCGCATCGCGAGCCGCCGTTTGAGAAACCGCCGGCCGGAGCCGTAGGCCAGTCAGTGCAACATGGCAATTGACTTGACAGCGAAACAGATCGATTCGTTGCGAGAAGCGCGCTTTGAAGAAACGCGATCCGCCGGGCGCTTAAACAAAGAATTGAGTCGCGTCAGAGATCACCACTGGGACTCGCCAAAGGCCTGGCCCGATCGCTATTTTAAGGCCTGAAACGGCTTGGCGCCGCCTTCCCCACTTGCCCAACAAAGAATCTGCAGGGGTCTCTCGGCCAATCGCGGTTCCCGTCGCTTGGCTGACGGCGGGAGGTCTGCCAGGTGTTGACGGCCAGTCTTCGCTGGAGGTGAGAAAAAGACGGTAAGAAGGAAAACGGAAGAAGAAAAAAAGAAAAGGAAACGCCTTCAATACGTAGCAAGCTGTCTATCAGTTTTGCTGCCCAAGACCTAGAACATGAAAGCCTTCCAAACACCTCTAATGACTAAATCTTCGAGCTGCCGCAACTCTGCTCTCCAGCCGGCACCCATCCTCACTGTTGTCCCTGGTCCAGCATCCTATCCGCCAGCTCCTTGCTCACCGCATTCACCTTATCCTCCAGTGCCAGAATGTCCGCGACGGTGAGCATCTTGAACGACCGCTTAAACCCCTCTTCAAACGGCAGCCGCTCCTGTTCTGCGTGACAGTCAGCAACACTCCCCACCACCAAAAACGCAACATGCAGCCAGCATAACCTGGATAGAGAGATACCAGGGGGACAGATGAAAGGAAAACTCACCAAACAAAACCCTAACCCACTCCCTCCTCGCCCGCCCCTCCGTTCCCTCCCCAAACACAAGCAAATAAAGACACGTCTCCAGGACACTCGCCCTCAAATCGTCCTCCGACATGTTAAACTCGGGCTCCGCCTTCTGGGCGGCCTCGATGCGCGCCAGTCTGGCCTTCGCCGCCATCTCGATCGAGATGGTGCCGTCGTCGCCTTCGTCAGTCCCGTCCCCGCCCAGAAGCGGCAGCACCGTCGCCCACACGTCGGGCGCAAAGTCTTTGTTGTTGGTGTTGTCGTCCGGCGGGGCGGGGTGGATGTCGTGTCTGCTGAGGCTTCCGTCGTGTTCGATGACTGAAAACACAGGATGTTAGTTTGATCTGGTTTGAGGTCGGGGTAGTGGGAAAGGGAGGTAACATACCGCCGTGTTTGGCGAGGTCGTCCAGGTGAAACGTGAGGCGGTTGCCTGTCGTCGACGCAGGCAGGGCCTTGACGCCGGCAGCGATGGTCGCGTCTGGGGCGAGGTTGATGGCGTCGAGCAGAGCTTTGGCAAGGCAGGGGATGGAGATGTCCTTGCCGTCGCGCGGGAGGTAGCCGTGGTTGGCCAGGGCGTTGAGCATCGGGCAGGGACCTCGGCCTGGCAGTGATTTGTCAGGACAAAAGCGCGATCATGGTTAAGGGACCGGGGTGGCTCACGATTCTCAGGGGACGGTTTCTGCCATGGGTAGTGCTCGGCCTTCTTGTTTCGGGATGTGATGCCGTGGACGCTTGCCGCTGCTCCTGTGAGGAGATGGGAGAGGAAGGAGAGGACTTTGGAATTGACGGAGTGTACCATGGCGGACTTTGACCGCATGATGGCCCATACACGCTGTGTTGGTATCGAGGTATGCTCTTCTGGACGCTCTAGGGCGTTCCCGTCTGCTGCCGATGGAGTCGGAGGTGCTTGCGTGCAAAAAGCGGTCCGGCAAGAGGGCACCCCCGCAAGGTCACACACTCCTGTCCGGACAAGTGGGAAGTGACAGCTGGGTTCCTCGTAGCCTGACACGGGAGGGGTACCTATGATGCAAGGTTACCTACTGTGCTCCTTCCAGTCCAATCTGGTGGTTGCGGCACATCGATGGAAGCCTGGATGTTCAGTTTCACAGTCTAGTAGCAGATTCAACTTGCCAGACTTGTGTGACGGGGAGCAACGGACCCAGAAGGTGACCGGCGTCGTGTTCTGCTCGAATGTTTTCAAGACCGGTAGTTACATATCATACAGAAGCCCAAAACGAAATCTGTTTATCAGTTCGGGCAGAGACAAGGGGGGGCCGCCGTCTCGGCCAGACCACTTTAGCCCTACCTGATGGACCATGGCCCAGTGTTCCCATGGCTCGTATTTTGCGACGGCGTCGAGGAAATCATTCGCCATGTGTTCGTCTGATAAATACCAGCGTTCTTCGAGTCGTAGGGTCCTGTCGTATACCAAGCACCATTGCCGGAACCAGTCACGGAGGTCGAGGCCCGTGCCAGCTTTGGCGTTGATCTCCTTATACTGGTCGATGACGACTTGCCTCTCCTTAAGACACGGAAAGGCACTCCGTAGAGCTTCCACGGCTTCTCGAGCCCCATCGACCGCGCGAATACAGTACGCAACGGCCGGGTCGATGTGGTTGTCGATCCAGCGTCGTATGGCGAGTACGCCTTTGCGCTGAGTACGCCATTCTGCCTCTCGCTGGTTGTATGTGTTCAATCTCGTTTTCCATCCAGCGGCTTGCACAACGCCGAGGTACACGAGCGAGTCATCCTCGATCGCCTGGTTTCGGACAAAGGTGTATCGCGGGGGATTGACAGCAACGCCCCTCCTGTCACGTACTGGTATCGCAACCTGTTTGAACGCTTCGGGCGACAGGGTGTCGAGGAGCTGTGGGAAGAGGGCGAGCGGGTTCGGCTTCTCGGGCTTCGGGAGGAGGATCTCGGAGACGGGCTTATTCTTCTCGATGTCGACGAGGTCATCGAGTTCGTGGCCCCGCGCAAAGTCGAGGAGACCGTCGTACCAGTCGAGCCAGTCGCCCGGCTTGGACAATGCAACGTCGCCTTTTCTGGGAGGGGGCATTGTCGCGGTTGTTGGCGATCGTCGTCACTTGTCGGCGCGGAAATGCGGAGCGTGCAGGTGGTGGAGGAAAGGATCGGAGCCCGGCAGAAAATGACCGACCGGTGTCAGAGCTCAGGTAATTGGCTTGGCGCCAAGATTTCAAGGATGCAGTACCCGAAGTTGGTCCACTTGCTCTTGGAGAACCCCCCCTGAATTTGCCAAACAAACCAACCTAAACTCGACGTCCACACTCCCCGTCTTTGTTGGGCAGCTTAATCACGCAATGTCAGAAATGCTGCTGAATAGATTGCATGCACGCGAACTATTATGTAAGACATCACATCCAAATCAGTACGGAGAGTGGGTGAAAGAAGCCTTGCCAGAAAGCCTCGCGTGGGGGAGGCGGATCATGGATGCCAGCTGCCCAAAAGCTGCCCATGACCTTCCTCCAGCGGCTTCAAGAAGAGGCCTCCCATGCCCACAGCGCTGACCATGATGTACCAGCAGCAGGTTTGACGACAGGAAGGAATCGAATTTTAGGTTTCCCAACGGAGGGAGCGATAAAGCAACCGAAAAAAAAGAAAAAGAAATGAGAAAGAGGGGGAGGGAAAGAAATTATCATTATCATTCGAGCTATAATAAGCTTCAAGTCGTCACCTTTGTTCAAAGAACGCCGTTCGTCGCCCAAAGAATGTAATTTTGTCCTCCGCCCCGTGCACCAACATGCCGGGCCCTCTCCCAAAACCCCATCAATTCTGAATCATCAGGCATCCCCCACCGCCAGTCATCACCGATCAGCCCTCCCTCCCAGACCGCCTCCTCCTCCCACCCTCTCCCTCCGGACTCTGCTCGATGCCATGCACAACCCTGGCATGCTGCCGCATGTTGTCTTTCCGATTATACTCTGACGGGCAGCCCGAGAGCAGACACGGATACATTTCTGTTTGGTCCAAGAGTTGCCCCGTCCTCTTGCGGTGTCCGGCGGTCTTGTTGTGCTTCTCCATCTTTTGTCGCCAACCAGTTGGCGAAGGATGGAAGTCACAGGCTTCGCACCAGGTCGGTTCCGACTCAACCTTCCTCCGCTTCTGGGGCGGTGATTTTCTCTTGGTCGGGGCGGGCTTTTGCTGGCTTGGGAGTTCGTAAATGAACGACACTTCTGGAGGAGGGGAGGAAGCTGCTGAGATGGAGGCAGTGTGGGTATCGTCGGGCGTAGAAACGTCCAGAGCCGTGCTTGTCGTTGAGTCGTATGAGTGCTGTGATCGAGGAAGCAGAGGGCGTGGTCGCGGTCGGGGCCGGGGCCGGCGTGTGGGAGAGTGGGCGGGAGGATAAAGTCTTCCAGCTTCCGGAGAACCTGTTACCGGCTCTTTCTCCATGCTCATCGTTCCCGGCGTGTACCACGGGCTAGTGGCTGGATTCGGCTGGAAGTCGATGCTGGTGGCCAACTCCACGGGTTTTATCGACTGAACTCCGCCAAAGGGCTGGTGAACTGGCACCACCGAGGAGTTCAAGAGGGGCATGGCGTCTTCGAGCTCTGCCAGTTGGCCCAGCCAATGTACCTGGCCCGACCCGGTGTCGTAGCTGCCAGGAAGCTCCGCGAGCGTGGTCCCGGAATCCAAGGAGCCATGGTGCGCAGTGAATGGCTGCATGTTCCAAGGAGCGATGTCATTGTCCTGGTCGTACTCGATCGGGGACGATGTGGTGTGTTCCGAGAAGATGGGGTTTTCGGCGGCTGCGATACCTGTCGCATCCGTAAACAGGGAGGAAGGTACACTCGAGATGGACGACTGAGGCGAAACAAGTGAGTGACTTCCCGGTGAAGAGAGCGTGGACGGGGAGATTGGTGAGATGATCGCGAAGGATGCATGTGCGGTTGGCGGGACTGAGTACCACGCAGCCTGGTGTGGGCTGGGTCGAGGTACGGCAGCGACAAGCTCGTGGACAGGATAAACCTGTGTTTGTGCTTGAGGTGCTGGCCGGAACAGAGGCGCGATGGCAGCATTGTGGCCATAATATCCGACTTCCCGCTCTCCAAAGAACTGAGGAGAAGAAATGGAAGACGGAGGGAGGTTTGCCCCTGCGGCTCGGCCTGATGGTCCTCCGGGCTGGGTGGCAGGCCAGGGTGCGCTCTTGAGTTCAGGTATGAATGTCTGATTCGAGTCGAGCTCCGGCGTGTATGTCTGATTCGGGTCGAGCTCAGGCGTGAATGTCTGGTTGGAGTCGAGTTCGGGTGCAAATGTCTGATTTGGGTCAAGCTCAGAGGCTCGGCAGAGTGTTGGGAGCTCCGCAGCGGCCGCGGACGGGTGGTTGACACCAGGCCATTCTTGTTCCTGTGCATGCTCCAGCTCATCACAATCCTGCGACCTTTTACGGCTCTTGAGGGACAGCGCTCGTTTCTTGAGCCCCCCGAGGAAGGACTTTGTCCGGTCCCAAGTGCTCTGTCCGCCTCGGCATTGGCAGCGCTCCAAGTCTGCCACCATAGCCTGGAGATCGGCGAAGCGTTTGTCGCAGAGGAGCCGGGTATGCACGCAGTCTCTGAGCTCATGAGGCCTGCATATGTGTCAAATGATCTGCAGTGTGCCGGAGCAGGATCGCCAAGCGTACCCATGGTAATACTCGAAGCTAGAAGGATCATACGAGACAGGTGAGCTTGACCGGACGCGCGATAGTGGCGATGACGGCGAAGAGAGCGCCCAGTCAACTCGGGCTTGGAGGCCATCAGGGCCAAGCCAAATAGGGGTGGCATGGTGGTCGTAGAGAGATGACATGGCAGGACGAGCGGCGGTTGAATCGAGACAGGAGATGCCGAGTTGTCGGTGTTGCCGAAAATGGAGGGCTGAAGTGGCGGAGCGTCGACAAAATTATATCCTCGTCCAAATCCGGAGTCGTGCCGTTCATGTCGACACTTTGCTCCGCACGATGGTGAACCCTCCCACAGATTTGTGTCAAGGTCCATGACAAATCGGGTCGTAGGTCGGCGTCTGTACCGGTCTGCGCAAAGTCCAATTCCCATAATCGGACAGGTACCCCGAACTGTCGCGGCCATGCCGATTGTGATTGACCAAGGTTCCGTTCCAGAAGGAGAGGGTGCAGATGCTATCATCGGACACGGGGTTGATGCCCACATCTTTCCCTCAGATTGGTCGCTCACTGCCAAGGCGACGACGAGCTTCACCTTTAAGCAGGTGTTTGGGGCGCTCTTCTGGGCCGGGGTTTCCATGGAGTGATGCTTCGTGAAGGCAGCGGGGTCAGACGCCGACGCGCCGTAGGTCGCGGACCAGGTGTATGTTGTCCATTCCGGGGTTGACCGAGATCTTGCCAGGGCCCAGTGATTGGTCTCATGGCCTCACCCGCATGGTGGCAGATGGGCAAGTCGGCAGCCCGGTAGGTCCATGATTTGGGGCGGGTGGGCAATGGGTTGCTGACGATTGCAGGGGTGTGAAGTGTAGCGCAAGGCGGCGAGGCCGCCGACGACGAAGGACCTGAACGAAAGAACGCGTCAGTAAAGTCGTATGGAATTGTGTGAGGACAACTGAAGGTCGAGTACCAAAAAAGCAGGTTGCGTGGGGCCGCGGGGGCTACCTTAGGGAAGCCGGTGTGCGGGCGGAATGGAAGACGGCCGAGCTCTGTTCCTGAGGCATCCAGCCCGAGTTGTTGGCCGAGGAAACGAGCACGAAAGCCACGGCTCCAAAACAACCCAGGCAAAAAGCCAGATTCAGGTCAGAAGAGAGGATCACCGAAACCTTATAGCAAAACATGAAAGAGCACTGCCTCTTTCAATCTTCTCATCCACGCGTGCCCACAGCAGAATGAAACCACCGCCAGCGGCCAGATCGTGGCAGTGCCCAGCAAACCACGGCTGCTGGCTTGTCAATCCTTGAAGTGGTGTTCAGCTGGAGCAAGGAATATTGAACCAAGACCCAATGACCTTTGCTGGTCCGCAGCCTTCTTGCCGTTTTGCGTTATCAGTGCCGGTCAGGGTCGCCGACGCCTGGACTTGCTCGCATTTCGGGGAAGGAGCGGGCTGCTCTGCCACGACGGGCCACAACCGAGCACCACAGGGCTGCAGCTTCTGGGGGACAGCTCTTTTCTTTGAAGCAAAAAACTCGGCTCAGACTCAGAGTGCTGTGTGCCGTTTCAACATGACCTTAATTACCGTACATTACCTTGTAGTTACCTAGACACAGTTTGAACTCCACCGCGGTCAGAACCCGACCATGAAAAGAAATTGTCTCAGTTGGCAGCAAGAACGCCGGGCGTAAACCTCGTAGCGAGGTTCGCGCCGTCTGTTGGTGAGAAGAAACAGAGCTACCCCGCTTGCCCGTCCTCGGCCTTCCCGAGCCCACGAGCGAGGATAGGGGGATTCAACCCCTATTGGACGAAAAAGGACCTAATGCAGGTCGAACGCCTGCTCTTGCCTTGTTCCAAGAGAGAAAGTGCGGTCGGTCCTCGCTTTGCCCGGTCAAGCTGGGAGGTAAGTGTGCCGCGGACCAAGCAAGGACAAGAGCAAAATCACAGCACTGGCAGCCCAGAATGACAGTCTCTGGCTCCGTCTCTCCCAATTTCCAAGTCCCAGCTTCGGCGATCCTTTATTGTTCTCGCTCAGCTACTCCTCTTTACTATTCCAAATTGTCATCAGACGTTCAGGACAGTGTATGTCCAGTTGCTCGGCAAAAAGCTTATCTGCCCACCAGCGCTGCAAGTCACCACCTCGGGCGTCCACGGTCTGCAGGACGGCCTGGGGATATGAGTGATGCCCGTGGCGTTGAAGAGAAGCCTGCACAAGTCATCAGTACCCACCTCGATCTGTCACACAGGGTTCACACTTACGGATGAGCAGGGTCCTTGTCATTACACTCCCACGCCTGACGCAGGTCGAGCCGGCCGCTGTCGCCGTAGTCGTAGACAAAGAACGGCCGGTACTGCGACTGGACGTCCACGTTGTAGTAGGTGACGGCCTCGACCCACGTGTGGTTGTTGTTGGTTGTGTTGATCATGGGGTACCAGACGTTGCGCGCGTCAGTCCACAGGCCGATGCGGCCGTTGTCGAGGTAGACGAGCATGCCCAGCTCGCGAATGTGCCACGGCTCGGTCGTGTTGTCGGCGTCGAAACTGAAGTGGCTGAGGGTCCAGCTCGCGTTGGTCAGCGTGTCGACTGTGCAGCCGCCTGTTGTCGGCGGCGGGTCTGTTAGGCTGAAGACGGGTAGGTCGGCGACCCGCTCTGTTACGCTGCCCGGGACGGTTGTCCGCGCGTTGGTGCAGCGGATTACTGGCGCGTCGGTGATGGCCGGGTCGACTGCACAGCTGAGTGGCACCGTGGCGGTGCCCGCAGCGGAGACGGCGGACCTGGCAAGGAGCGTTGTTAGCGACTCTGCTTCTTCCACAGTCGTTGTAAGTAAGGTAGTCCAGCTTACGGCATCTGGTTGGTCGCCGAGTTTTCGATGCAGTACCACGTCTGGTCCAGCGACAGCTTGCCGGTTTGCTGATTAAACGTCACTGTTGTGCCGATGCGGTTGTACACGTCGGGGGTGCACTGGGAAGTGACCGCTCCCGGATTCTCCTCGGGATAAGTGGTGAGTTCAAAGCTGCAGTTTGTCGAGAAGCCAGTGGCGTCGTTTGTGATGGTTGTGTAAAAGTAGAGGCCTGGGAACACATAGCGGAATGTCTGCGGGTCGATGTAGAGCTCCGTGATGTTGCGCAGCTCCGTGTTGGTGACCGTCCACGATGGAGCCGTCATCTTGGCTGAGCAGCTGGCCAGGTCGTAGCCCGTTGGCGGATCCGGATATGCCGGCGTCAGTGTGACGGGAGACTTGATGCTGCCCCTGATCAGCGTCTCTGGGAAGACTGGCGTGCCCTCTGAAGTGAGGGCAATGGTCGAGCTGCCCGTGGCGTGCACGGTGATGCTGAAGGTTTGTAAGCATCAGGAAACTATCACTCGAGGGAGCAAGTAATGCTCACGAGTCTCGCTTGTCACTGCAGGACCAGATGTCGTCGATGTTGACCTGAGCATTGCCGCCGCTAACCTGTGTCGTCACATGGATGGCGGTGTTGCCGGCAGCCGTGCATTTCCCTTGTGTACAGGTGATGGTTCCCTCATAGTTGCTGGCTCTGTTGAGAATGTGGAAGGACGCATCCGACCCGGTGGCCTTGAAGCGGGATATGATCCAGCTCGGGATGCTGAGTGACTTGTCGGTACAGGCGCTGACTGGCCACACAGGAGGCCTGGGAATGGCTGCGGCAGCCAGCGAGGGCAGCGCAAAGGCGACAACGACACCCTTCAACATCTCGTCCTTCTGCTCAAATGCAGGCTGTGGATTCTGTGGCCTGATGTTCTGACCACCGCCTCGTCAAAATCGTCACTGGAGGAGGCATGTAAGCCATTTTTATTATATGCCAACGGGCCGCCATCGAGGGGTGCCGCAGAGATCATGTCGTCGTGCCCGCGGAAGGACGTCTGCGCGCAGGATCACAGGATGGTTGTCGATGTAACGTCCCTGGTGGCTTAATCAGAGTTTGTCAGAAGGACAATGGAACCCCAAAGACGACACCTGCAGAATAGGGAAGAAAAGCGAGCTCAAGCTCGTGGTTTCAATATGGAATAGATTGGTGAAATGCAACTTTACGAAACCACGAGGTTCGGCTTCATGTACTTACTCCGCGTCGTGACATAGTGCTGACGGCGTTCGGACCTGGATAGTGGGCAGGTCGGACTCCGATGGCAGCTCTGGAGAAGGCCCGCTTTTGCTTCGGACTCTGGACTGTTGCGTTTCTCCCTTGAAAGTGGCCATGTTCACTGATCGGGAATGGTCTCTGATTGCAAAGGTGTAAGAGGTGCCGCGTGAATACCGTTGGACTTCGGCTAGCAGCAGCCGCATGGGAGGAGAAGGGACTCAATGCCATGTGGAGTGCAACAGCCGACCGCTGCGGCTTTCATACGTTCCGCGGGGCGACGCTGGCGTACGATCGAGTATATCAGGTCGTCCTTGGAGTGGTTGATGTGGAACTTGAATCATGTCCGAGCCAGCTACAACGGTAAGGCAGTTCTTTCGTTGAGGGATCTAGACTGGAGTTTGAAGTGAAGCGTCCTCATCGAGAGCGAATACCTCAGTCCTGTATTCCAGTCCCATCGCTGATTTCATTGGAGTAATCCAGGATACTTACCAGATTTCTCCGAGTCTCATCGTCCGCCTCTCCTGAGCGATGAGCCACTCACAAAGGTGTGTTGTGGCTCATCGAACACGGCCTCGAATGCAGGCCGGGCGGCATCCCCCGCATCTTCAAGCTGAGCTGAGCCTCACCTCCGATCGCCTTGGCACGCCGCCCATCCGGAGGTTGGCCGGGCCTTCTGGGAATGAGGCCGGGATTGAGCACGCGTCGCGTGCCTGAAAATCTCCAAGTTTGAAAGATCAGCTCGTCCGAACAAACTACCTCTCCAAATGGAAGGGGAGGCCTCGGCAGCTGCCAACGACTGGATGTGATGGAGCTTGGAACTCGGGTCAGCAGCGCCGCAACCCCTGCAGGCCGCAGCAAAGAGCAGCTGTGCCGCACGCTTCCCCAGCCAGCTCGTTGTTTGCACAGCCTCGCCTTGGCCAAAGAATGCGCAGCACGCCCCCATTTCTGCATGGAGCAAGCTTACCTGTAGGTACCCCAAACCCAAGGTCGGCCGCTGGCGCTGCACGACAAGCTCGAGGCCTCTGTCCTGAGGCTATCGCTCCAATGAGAACTCTCATTGCTCCCAATTGCTGCATGCTATCGCGCGAATCCAAGGCGACACAGCAGTCTCGCCCAGGCAGCAAAGGCTGCCTTGCAGATCGGCAGACACGCTCCCCCACTTCCTAGTGGCTGACGGCGGCCAACGAGGTGCTGTCCCGTCCATGCATGTAACCAAACCCCCGGTCCCAATGTGACCACATCCAGCCTTGTGGGCCCCGAGAGCTTGCCCCAATCGGTCGGAGTGCGCCTCTGCCCCTCATGGTGCGCCCATCCCTTCGCAACCCGCGCCCAGTTAAAGCAGGCCGTCAGCCCCCTCCTCGAGGTCATCCCGTTTCACCCTCTCTTGTAGGACCCTTCATCCCTCAGGTCTTCACTCAATGCTCCTGAGCCCAAGCCATTGAGGCTGCCACGACCATGATCTCCACGCAGGAGACCCCGAGCAGGGGAAGAAGCCCGAGCCGGGGCAACAACTCCCTGGACGATGACGCCTGCAGCGTGTGGAGCGATGCCGACAGCGTCTCCAGCCGCTCGACTGCCATCTCGTACACCTACTTCCCAGTCCGTGAGAGGCAGCATCGTGCGCCTGTATTGTGAGTCCCACATCCAGTCCCCAGCAACCAACACCGGGGCAGCGTGCTAACCATAGTGATAGCCGCCTCAAGAAAGGGGAACAGCCCGACAAGCCCGTGTACGAAGCGTGGAACATCGAGTATTACCCGCGCAAGAAGGTGCCGGTGCAGGGGTTCAAAGTGCTCGGCATCAAGATTGAGGACTATGACGACTTGGACTGCCTCTTCAAAGTGAGCCCGCAGCCCTCCGTGCAACAGGAGCTGGCAGATACGCACCTGCAGGCCATTGAGGGCTTCCAGGCCAAGCATAAACGGTGCTGGGCAACCCGAGCATTGCGGGGGAAGGGCAAGACTTACGAGCAGGATCTCGAGGAGAGGTGCAGAAAAGCCCCCGAGGCGGTGAGGCATGCTCTGTCGCAGCTCCTCTTGGACAGAGGCAGGGCCACGTCGACCCATTACCGGACTCGAACCTGGACCGTTGCCGTGATGAAGGAGCAGCTGCGCCAGCGCTTCACCGACAACGACTTCACCGAAGTGAAGCGTCACAAGCTGCGTCGGTGGAAGAACCCCGGACCAGATGAGCACATGCTGTACACCGTGGTCATCCGGGGCGCCGAGACCAAGACCTCCCCTGACGGAGCGGGCTTTAGCACTTTCGCGCCGTTCCACAATCCGTGGGTGCACTCGGACAGGGTGGAAGGGCTCCGCAAACAACGCGAAGAGCGCCGACAGCGCGAGACAATCCGCAGCAAGCGCCCGCATTTCTCCCCGCCATACCGAGCCCGGTCTCCTTCGTATCGGACACGATCCCCGTCATTCCGGACGCGAGCACGCTCCCCATCTCCTCCTTCATACCGCAGCGGGCGAAGCCGCTTTGACTCGCCCCCTCCATCGACCCGGCCTTCCCGGTTCGAGTCACCGCCGCCGTACCGGCGCTGGGCCCGAAGCGTGTCCCCGTCCCCAGTCCGCGTTTCTTCATCCAACGACCGATTCCGCTTCGTCCGGAGGCCCGAAACCCGCCGCTCCGACGACGCGCCCTTCCCTCCCAGTCCCACTCCCCCGGAATCCTTCACCCCTCCCCCGGGCGTGTCAGCCTACCAGCGACCTGGCATGGCACCGCCAGCGCCTTACTACACCAGCCCGTTCCGCGTTCCTCCACCGCCGTTCCCGGCGGCCCCCGGCGCAGCAGCACCGCCACCACCGCCCACCAACTTCAGCGACCTCAACGGCGAACCCATCACCCCGCCGACTCCGCCCAACTGCCTCGCCTGTCGCGCGACCCGCGCCGCCTGCGCCCACTTCTCGCGCTACCTGCCGTGCACCCGACCCGTCCACTTTCACCACGGCGTCTCCTACCACCCGCCCTGCCTGCAGTGCGCGCGGCTCGACATGAACAACACGCCGCTCCCGCCCCGCGGCCCGATGCCGCAACCAGGTGCCTGGCCGTACGGCGGCCCTGCGTACTTCGGTCATGGCCCGTTGAGGAGCAACAATGCCTTTTCCATTCCGCCTCCGCCTCCTCCTCCTCCTCCGGCAATGGGAGCAGGGCGTCCGCCGTCGTGGTACTCCCAGGGCTCGTGGGATGGGAGACCGGTCCCACCGGCGCCGAATCCGTTCTCGCCTTTGTCGACGCCGCCGTTGACGAGTGATGGTCGGTCGAGTCCGGTTTTGTCGCAGTCTTCGTCGAGGTCGGCGGCGTCAAATGTGAGGACGCCGACGGTGGAGGAGGTGGTGGATGAGCCTGAGGTGGAGGTGAGGGGTGCGTCATCTGCCCAATCGGTAAACGGGTCTGAGAGGGACGGGAGGGAGTAAACTGGTTGTTTTGAGGTTCATTGTTTCCTAGGTCTTTCTCCTTTTCTTTCTTTCAAATTTGTGACACTGTATTTCGGGGGATATGGAAGTGAGGAAGGAATCAGACGGCAGACTGGCTCTCAGTTTTTGACGGGATGACGTGACACGATTATGATGATCCGATGGTTTATTTCCTTCGGTTTGATGTAGTTTTCTGGTGTATTTCCAGCAATTGATCGTTTCAGCCGAACGAAGATGTGATCCTGTCGGTGTTTGGTGATGATCGGAATCGGTGGGAGTTGACGTCGCAAAATCGTGTGGAGCTGCGCTCTGTGGGTCAGAAACGGAAAGATGCTTCCCCACTTTTCCATCAAGTGGACTGGCGATTTCGATTTCCATCCTTGCAACTCGAATCAACCAAAAAAATTTCCAGAACCATCACCAGTTCACCACCACCACGATCAACTCTTCCGCCGACGAGAACACCACCCCGTCAACATCCCCAGTCAACCGCAACCATGCATCTCATGTACCTTCCCGAGGCCAACGGCTCCGGCCGGCGCTACACGCTCAAGAAGGTCATGGACGGGCAGGTGACCAAGTCGGCGCACCCGGCGCGCTTCTCGCCCGACGACAAGTGGTCGCGGCACCGCCTGGCGATCCGCAAGAGGTTTGCCGTGCTGCTGGCGCAGAAGAGTATGTCTCATTCAGTTTTTCTTTAGCTTCTTCGCAAAGTGTGGTGCTAATGCTGTCGGGACAGAATAAACGATTGTCACGTCTGAATGCCTCGTTTTACGATAAGGGCGGTGACCTGGACGACGGGCGACCTCAGCTCCCGGCGACGGCGGTGACGGTTCGATTGATCGACCTTCCGAAGAACGGAGTCCTGCGCCGACAAACCCGATTGCCGCCAGTTTGTCCATATGCCGCAGTCGTCTTCCCACAATGAAGAGTTCAGCCGACGGTGCAAACCGCCCGAAGATGATGGACGATGATGGTGTTGGAATGTTGTGGATGCCCTTGTCCGGGCGTGGAGGAAGAAAACAGGTCGGCGTTGGATTGGCTCGGGGGTTATACATGGCGTTACTGGCTTTGCATGCTTGATCAAGCAGGAAATACCATAATTGTCTTGCCACAAGATATGGTGTCTTTCGGATCCGAACATCTTGGTATCATTTGCTATGACAGATCTACCCTATCACCTCCTCTTCTTGGCATTAACATTGCGCCCCGCGCCGACCTTGATCCTCCCGCTCCCCGAAGTCCTATGTCCACCCAAGATGCTGGGCAGGTAGTCCTGGTCCATAAGATCACGGTACTTTGTCCGGCGCTCCTCGTCCAGCTTCTTGGCGTACTCCTTCTGGTCCTCGGCCAGGATCAGCTCCCTCCCCCACCCGTTCTTGCCGCCGCCCTTGACATTGCTGCCCTTCCCGCTGGCCGAACCGTGGGTCGGCTTCGGGATGCTGTAGACGTTGCCCCGGTTATTGTACTGGAAGTTCTTCTTGAGGTGGAGGGTGAAGTTGCCCGAAGCGTCGGTGCTGCACGAGACGCGCGTCAAGGTGGCCTGGCCGCAGGACGGGCAGAACTGCTTCGTCATGTCCTTGCACACCTTGAAGCAGCCGTGGCACCGCAGGACCCAGGTCTTGAGGTAGGTGATGCGGGAGAAGCCGGAGTCGAGGAGACTGGGGGTGTCAGCGTGTGCTCTTTCCGTTCCGAAAGGTTACATACTTCAGGTTCATCCTCAAGGCCACATTCCGCATGGCCATATCCCCGGTGATCAGGGCTGCTTGAAGTACTCGCTGTACTGGTTGTGGTTCGACGTGCGCATTCTCCCTGGCCTGGTATTTCTTGATGTTGCTCGGCGCTGTGCGGAGCTTGTTAGTATGTTCACGGTGCTGAGAGATTGGAACGGTCAACGTACTGATCCACTCTCCTTCCCCATCATCTTCCTCTTCTGTTGTCTCCTCTTCATCCTCCGCAACATCTTCAGTGGCCGCTGGCTGATTCAAGCTGAGGTCTTGTAGTTGCTCGGCGACTGACTCGCTTGTTCCTTGTTCGGTCGAGGGACTTGTCTCTTCCGTGGCCGGAGGCACAGCATCCTCAGGCTCTCCTGTCGCCTCAGGCGCAGGTTCTGATGGCTCAGCAACCTCCTCTCGTGTCTCAGGTTTGCTTGGCTCATCGGCGACCGCCTCGGTTGTCCCTGGCGGCTTCCCGTTGACACCCTTCTGGTTCGGCTCTCGCCTGAGTCGCCACTAGATCGACCGTATCAGCATGCGCACAATTCAGCATTCTAGACAGTCAACGTACATCACCACCATTTCTCTCAACCTCCAGATCATATGTCAGGGCGAGGAGGTGGATATCGGGCTTCGACAGGACCTGGAGGTCGCCAGTCCGCCTCGCAAAGTTGGTGACAAACTGTATCGACTCGGGCCGGGGATTTCGGAGCTTGAGAAAGGGGGACAGAGTCGTCTGGAAGCGTGACCTTGCCGCCTCGTCGCGGACTGGGCATGGGTCAGCTGGGTGTTACAGGCACAGAGCGTGGTCGGAATACTCTCAGAAACCACCGCAGGGATGGTATACAGCTCCTCGGCTTGGGCGAGCAATGTCGAGACGGTCGGCTCGTTCTTGATGATGGCGTTGGCGTCAATGACCAAGGAATGGACCGGCTTGGATGGCGCCGTGGCTGGACGAGCCATGGTGGGGGCGGGGTTGTGACCCTCGGCCTGCTCCTGGACGGGAGGTTCGCTTGGTTGTTGCTCCATGGCTTGAAAGACTGCCTTGCTCGGCACAGTACCGGGTGGGACGAGGCTTTCTGGGCGTGTGGTGACCTTTATGGTTGAGGTTTGGTTCTTCAGGACGGGAAGCGACCCGATGCCCTTTGGCGCCTTGGAATTTCCAAAATTCAGGCGGGGCGCGCTGGCAGAATCCCTGGGCGGTGAGTCCAGCCCAGAGCCTCGAAGGTCTTGCCAAGCTTTGGCCCCACTGTTCTAAGGCATCCATCTCGCAAATGCAATCCTCCACCCAACCAACATCCTCTCGTTCCGACTCTCAGTTCTGCTGGCCAAAAATGCCTGGGCTGCCGGTGTGTGGTACGCCCAAGGCTGAACAAGCGCCTTCGTGGGTTTGGGTCCATTGATCCATGCATGCAACATGGCCGGGTTTAGATTGGATTGGCCTGGTCTCGTGAGGTCGAAGCGGCCCCCGCATGATAAGACTTGACGATGGTACGGTATGCTGCAGCCTGCAGCTGGCTTCCCTCAACTCCCCGTGGACGCATCTCTCTCTCTCGCACAAATCCGAGCGAACTCCTCTACAACAGTGCAACCATGGCTCCTCCCTACGAATACAGCCCCCTATCGCAGGACGATGAGACCCGGCTCTTATATCTGCAACCTGGCTCGGGCGACGACGACATTCATTTCACGCTTCGGCCCGCCAGGCTGAGCGAGAAGCCCTCGTACGAGGCGATCTCCTATTGCTGGGGTGATCAAAGCGACACACGCGACGTCTTCTGTGACGGAAAGCTTCTCGCTGTAACCAACAGCCTCTACACGGCTCTCAGACGCCTTCGTAAGGAGGATGGTGTTCGAGTTCTCTGGGCCGACGCCGTCTGCATCAACCAGCAGGACATACCAGAACAGAACAGGCAACTCAAGCTCATGGGCCGCATCTACTCGCAGCCAACTGCCGTTCTCATCTGGCTGGGCGACGACATCTCGGGTCTCGACGGTCTAGACGAGTGTATCAAAGGCGCGCTGGAGCTGCTACCACCCGACCATTTCGAGTTTGAGAAGATATATGCAGTCTCACGCACCATGTTCAGTGAGGCTGCTGTAGGTGTCATTCTGCGAGGGAAACCATCCGGGGAGAAGGCCGGCTAACGGGATGCAGCGACTGCGGCGCGAGGGAAAGCCCAACATTTTCGACCATGATTGGCGCCCTCTCAACAGCCTCATCTGTCGGCCATGGTTTGGCAGGCGGTGGATCATCCAGGAGGTGTCCATCGCAGACGACAGCGTGCCCAGGCGTGCCATCTGTGGAGACCTCGAGTTCTCGTGGAACGAGCTGGCCAGCGTGGCCTACCGGTTGGCTTGCTACGGGACTGTTCCGCTCCTTGCCGGGGTATCAACGAGTAAGTCGCGCTCAGAGCCCGGCCACCATAACTGAAGGACTGACTTTGGCAATCATCTCATTAGTCAACTACCACGCCCCATACATGCTCTCGTTTCTCGCTGACAACGCCAAGCCTCTTCACATGCTGCCCGCCGTCTACATGACCTACTTGATAAAGGTCTATCGAGAACTTCGAGAAGGGACCTTGGTGGACTGCGTTATCGCAACCCCGATCTTCGAGTGCACCAATCCAAGGGACCATCTCTACTCGCTGCTCAGTCTCCCCCGGGACACCGGGGGCGTCGAGCCCGACTACGCCCTGTCCATTGAGGAGGTTTGCATCAACTTTGCCCTAACAACACTCGGCTCCCGCCAGAACCTGAAACTCCTGAGCCTCGCCCCCCACACCAATATCCCAGGTCTCTACGGTCGGCCGGAACCGAAACGCCTCGATCTTCCCTCGTGGGTTCCCGATTTGACCTGCCAGGGCGCCGTGAACCCCATGGTCTCGTACACGGTCCGGCCGCAGCTGTTCCACGCCGGCGGGAACGAGACGCCCGACGTCAAGATCTCCTCGGACGGCCGGGTGCTGCACCTCAGGGGTCGCATCGTCGACAGGGTCGTCAAGATGACCAGACCTCAAGCGCAGCTACCGCTTCCAACCGAGGAGGAGGTCGCTCCCAAGAGCGGCTTCCACGCCCGCATGAAGATGCGCACTAGGAACTGGTTCCGGGAATGCTACGAAGTTGCTGGGGAGAAGTATCAAAGACGAAAAGCGAACCCCACCCAGGCATCACCGGAGAGCGAAGACGAAGCCCAGCTAAGAAGGGGCTTCCTCGAAACGCTCATCTGCGGCATGACAACGCTGCGCGATCCCGTGCCCGAGGAGGTGCTCGCGGCCACGCAGGTCTACGTGGACTACCTCTTTGATTACTTCACCGAGGGCTACGTGCTGCCTGAGGAGGTCCGAACGATCATGCTCACCTATGGGGCCGTCATCGAGCAGTCCATCTTTGGCGTGGCCGAGGCTCGGCGCTTCTGCCGGACGGAGCAGGGTCGGCTCGGCCAGGTGCGGAACGAGGCCAAAGAGGGGGATGTGCTTGTTTGTATTGTGGGTGCCGAGGTTCCGTATCTTTTGCGGCCGAGCAGGGAGAAGGAGGGTGTGTACACCCTGGTGGGGGATTGCTTCCTCTTGGGGGTGATGCAAGGCGAAGCGTTCTCTGACTCGCGGTATGAGACGGTCGACATTGCGATCGAGTAGCCTCAAGTCGTTTGAGGCCTCGTCGTTTGAGCTCTCATCGCCCGGGTCATATCTCCTAGCAGCGCTGGGGAACGCGGGATGCCAAGAGCGGTGTTGAATCTGTGACCGCTCAGTTCCTTCATTCAACCTTTTGAATGTGTCGAGAGAAACAACTTAGATTGGACAAACACAGAATCAATGGGAAAAATAAAGAAGAGAGGAGAGAAAGACGCCAAGATACATTCAATGCAGCGATCTTGTGCTCCCTCCCCATGCAGTTGGTACGGCAGCCAGGCGCCAAGTCCTTAGTCCTTGGTAAAATTCGGCGAAGAGGTGGAATTGGAGATGGTTGCCTGGAGGGGTTTTTCCGTCCTTACAATATTAAATACGTAACATTCCTCAACTCCGGCTTCCATCCATCATTGTCCACCCCTCTTCCGAACTCGAAAAACAAACACAACCGGCCTCCATCCCTTCCATTCAACGCTTTTTAAACAACTCACGGATCATGGACTCCATCGCAGAGTCCCTCACGCCCAAGCAAAAGGCCCGCCTCCACCAGGTCGCCGACCTCATGCTCAAAATTTACCGCACCCTCGCGCGCATGCTGTACCTCGAACCCGAATGGATCCAGCGCGGTCCCTACGACCTCACCGCCCTGATGCCGCTCTACGAATCGCTCCACCTCGACCCGTCCATCATCTACCTCTACCACATCCTGCCCTACATCAACTCGCCCGACGACTCCCGAACCGACTTCCTGATGGGTTCCAGTTTTGCCGACTTTCGCGAGGAAGAGCACGTGCGGCAGGGCCGCGACCCGATGTTCGGCGGCGAGGAGCGCGAGATGATGCGGCCCTGGATGACGCCGCTGTCGATGCTGGGGAACCATCAGAGCGTGATTACCTACGATGCCAAGAGGCATGTGGTGGGTATCTTTGATCAGGAATGGGGCGGGAGTTCTGATCATAACCTGCGCGAGGGGGTGTTTAAGACTTGGAATGAGAGCGGGGAGGAGGTTTATTTTATCAGCAAGGATGGGGTTGAAACGCCTTGTGATGCGTCGGAATGGGAGAGGAAACAGAACACGGAGGATACTGACTCTGAGGAGGAGGAGGAGGATGAGGAAGAGGGAGAAGAGGAGGAGGAAAGCGAAGACGAAGGGTATCAAACGGACGAGGATCGCGAGGAAGAGGAGGAGGACGACGAAGATGAAAACGTCTGGGACGAAATGGATTCTCGGCCGGCCGGCAATGTCCTACGGGATATCATCCGCTGGTATCACGAGCTGCTCGAGACCCCGGGGGGAGGCGAGCAGTCTGGCGAAGAGTGGGAACACGACCTGGTGAAGCCCCTGTACGTCAAGCATGGCTGGCCGGGCCAGAACTTTGACGCGGACGCCTTTCTCGTCGACCAGGCGCGCGCCGTAGCGGCAAGAGAGGCCGAGCGCCGTGCCCCGGACCCGTTCCCCAGGATTTGCGACCTCAGAGACCGCGTGTCATGGCGAGAGGAGAAGCTGGCGTCGGTTATGCCAGAGCGACAGAAGAGCATAGCAAGAGCAAGAACGCCTGACGAGGAATGGCGAGTGCGCTGGGAGATTTGGCTCGACGAACTCATCATTCGCGGATTTCGGAGGGAGAGCGAAAGGCTGCGAGAGCAACTAGATCTGGACAGGGAGTCCCGAATCCTCCAGGAGATGCCATGGCGGGAGTTGAAGGAGATCCAATCTAAGTTGGAGTACAAGAAAAGGGAACTGACAACGCTCAAGCAAGAGCTATCTGGTCAAAGCCCGCAAGACCAGGTAAGAATTCGCTGGGCTGAAAAGGAAGCGGCAGTCTACCAAAGGGCGTATTTGGCCAGTCTTGTCGATGCGGAGCGTCTCTGCCCCGACGGGTCACTCTCAGCTCTCGAAGAAGAGACTGGTCGCGCTTGGGATGGCAGGGCAAGGACTGACGAGCTAACCGCACTTATCGAGGACTCTGAGCAGGATGTTGCAGACATTCGAGACTGGATGGCCCAGCTTCCTGAGGGCACGGATTGGGCAAGATCGCTCGCTCAGAAGCGCCTCGACTCCCTGGAAAACCTTATCAGGAGTTGGAGAGACGAGAAACAGCGTCGTGCGGAAGAGGTCGACAGGCTGCAGCGGGAGAAGTCGAGTTGATGCGGCACGGGCATGCCGGGAAGACTCCTTAACGTTGGTTATGCAAACTGCTGCTTGGTCTCACTCCACGGGAGCCAAGTCCCCCGTCTTGTTCCTCGTCTTTTCTTGAATCAGCCGCGGGGCCTACATGCATTGTCTGAGCCCCTTCCAGGTGACGCCCGCGGCAATCCAAAGTTCAATAGGAGCCGCGGCTAGCTGCCCCCGCATCGCGTCGACGACGTCTGCCAAGAGAGCCTCAAGTTGCTCAGCTGCATATACGAGGCACCACGGTTTCGACACTTTGGCGCTGCAGACCGCCAATCTACCTACGCCTCATGTCAGACGGCAGGGCCAGAGTCCGCTTGCGTCTGTCCTTGTCTTCAACAACGGCTGCTCGAGACTCACACGTGTAGCTCACCGACCACATCGTTCGTCGGGCCGCACGGAAGACTCGGGTGGTACACATTTGGGGCAATATCTGGGCTCACCTCATCGACCTCATTGTGTTGTTACACTCAGCCTCAGTGGGCTGCATGTCTCTCCAACAGCTCCCAAAAGCAGAAATGATCCACGACCAACACCAGACAGCCTCTCACGTATGAAATGCCGAGAGTCCCGACTCTTGGTGTGGACTGAGGATTCAACCCACAGTTGCATGCCCCCTTGGATGCAATGTAACAACACAACCCAGCAGTCAGCCAAGATCGGCCGCCATCCCCGCACTCTTTATTGAGGTTCCAAACGCATGGGTTTATTGCTTTGTGTAGCAATACGAGACTGCACTTCTGGCTGCGCCGATCAGCCGTCAGCCCTAGACCGGATACCGTGATGATGGCGGCACATGACCACCCCCCCTCCGACTCTCGTCTAGGATCACGCTACATTGGACAGGAACCGGCGGACGTTTGTTTGCTCCCCGCTCTGGACTTCGTATTGCCAGTTTCCCTTAGTTGATTCAATTCCTGAATGGACATGGACGGCCTATTGAACAGCAGGAACGGCGCGAACCGTTGCAACGGCTGCTACTCTGCTTCGAGCATGGAGAACGGAACCGGCACCCATCGGATGAGGCGCCCATCCCGTGAGTGGCCTGACAAACTGGCGTCTCGCAAGTCTATATAAGACCGCTTCTTTTCAGCAAGCAGAAACGGGCACAGCATCACCAGTTCCATCAGCCAACCACTGAAACTATTACCAACTCCAACCAACCCAAACCCCAACCCAACAAACCAACCACACCAACCACCACCATGCTCACCAAACTCGCCCTCCTAGCCCTCACCGCCGCGGCCCCCCTAGCCTCCGCCGTCGGCATGGCCCGCGTAGTCAACAACTGCGCCGAGACCGTCCACGTCTGGTCCGTCGGCTCGCAACTGAACGGCCCCTACCGCCTCGACAAGGGCGGCTACTACGGCGAAGAGTTCCGCAAGGACCCGCTGACGGGCGGCAAGGCCCTGAAGGTCACGCGCAACGCCGACGGCCTGTACACGGGCGCGCCCCAGACCATCTTCGCCTACAACCTCGACGGCGACAACATCTGGTACGACCTGAGCGATGTGTTTGGCGATGCCTTTGTTGGCAACAAGCTCGTCGTTGCTAGTGCCGAGCAGAGCTGCCCGTCTATCATCTGGCCGACGGGCGTGCCGCCGGCGGGGAGCCAGGTCAAGGTGTGCAATGCTGCCAAGGATGTCGTCTTTACCCTCTGTGGGTGATTGCTCGAGGGGGTGTTGAAGGGAGGAGAAGGGGGTTTGCTGATGATGGATTAATGACTGGTTTGGAAGAAGGAGTACCGGAGTTGGGTTTGAGGTTGGATAAGATAGTTACTTCTGGACACCAGGGTGGGACAGGGTTGCGGAGTTCTGTTCTTACGTTCATTTTGAGACTGCTACAGTATATTTCTACAGTTGATGGTCAAAAGAGTTAATGTTTTTGCTTCAATTAGTAGTGGCTCCGAGGTGCTACTTGTTCTAGGCTGTGAACTATGAATATTATGTTAGGCCACAGTCACATCATTCCCCCTTTCTCTTCCACTTCTATCCTCCATTCAATTCTCTTTTGTTCTCTCGTAGTCTGAATTCCATCTGCAGCTCATGAATAACTACATATTTGTTCCTGTCTTCACCACCACAAGCATCCCTACAAGTTCGTATCTCAGAAGTGGTGAATTGGTGTTATCTTTTCCCGCCCTTTTGAATAGCGAAGCGCCAACATGCCTGATTTCGAGATGCAAGGAGCGTAGCTAGGATAACTGAAGCAAATACGAGAGATCTTTTCTCTCCCACCACAAGGTCTTCCCTTTCACTGCAGATTTATCGTGTCCTCCTCCTTCACATGATCCTCTTTTCAGCTGCCTTTGCATTCTCCTCCTTCTTGACCTCCAGCTCCTCAAGCTCCTCCTCCTTGACCTCCAGCTCCTCGACCTCCTCCTCCTTGACCTCCTCCTTCTTGACCTCATCCTTTTGAACAGTGTCCTCCTCTGTCTTTGTCTCCTCAGTGACCGCCTTGTCCTCCTTCTGTTCCCCCTCCTTGGCCTCAACCTTCCCGTCCTGCTCGTTGCCCACCACGACCTCAGGTAAGGCGTCATGGGACTCCTCTTCCACCCTCCCTGCTTTGTCCTCACTCTGCTGAACCACTTTCTTGGTCTCCTCTTCCTTGACTCCCTCTTCCTTGGCTCCCTCTTCCTTGACCTCCATCCCTTTTACCTGCTCATCCACGGCCACTGCCGTGGACTCACTCTTCTCCTCCCCCTTGGTCTTCTCACCCATGACCTCACCCGCATCAGCCTCACCCTCCCTCACCTCTTCCTTGTCCTGCTCCTTGCGGTCTTCAAGTTCATTTTTCTTTGTCTCCTCCTTGTTGACCTCAATTCCCTTGGCCGCCTTGTTCACCGCCGCGGTTTGAGGTTCAGCATGCTCCGTGTCAGTGGCCTCAGCCTCCTGTACAGGTGCCTCCTCATCCTCGGGACAGGCCATCCCTGTCTCCGCACCGGCTGCTTCCGTCTCCTTGTCTTGGTCCATGACGGCCTCGTCGATGTCTTCGGTAGGGTTCACAGCGACGCCGCCATCAGGGCCCTTCTCCTCAGAGCTCGAACCCTGTGTTTTGCCGGCACCGCGATTGATGAAGGGGTAAGGACGCCACTGGGGCTCACCCTTTTTGACCTTCCTCAGTTTGACAGCAGCCCTAGAAAGAGACATGTCAGTACAGTCTGGTTTGTTGTTGAGACGGTCTGTGAGAGATTCGACAGAGAGAACACTGGACGGTCCCTCGTCTTGACAAAAAGAGCACTGGGCAACCTCTTGTCGAATATCATGCTTCAGACGGCGTGGCTGTGACAGAAAGACAAGAAAATATTGAAATGGAAATACGTACCACTCGCGGCCCATATCAGCAGCCCAACTCTTGTCTTTCATCATGCGGGCCAGGTCGACCGAGTTGGCGGCGAAGAGCTCAACCTCCTCGATAAGAAACCAAGACACGAACTTGAAACCCGTCTTGTCAGGCTCCTTGCCATACCCAGCGTAGATGGCAATCGGCTCATGCTCTCCGGGGCGGTACTTGACACTCGGAGTGTCGACGGCAGCAAACTCGGGCAGCTCATGGCTCTCGCCCATCCACTCGCCGGGAATGAGAAGCGACGAGATATTGCCGTCCTCATCGAAGCACTCCATGTCCGGGCCGTCCTCGATGCCGTACTGGTCGAACTTGATGTTCTCGGTCAGCTTGGCCGCGATGCGCTCCCTCGTCTCCTCGTCGCTGGGCTCTTGGTGCTGCGCCAGCAGGACGGCCTTCTTCTCGGGGTACTCGGGCAGCAGCTCGAGGTGGGACTTGACGAAGATGAGGTTCTCGGGCATCCAGCGGGGCTGGCTGACGACGAAAATGAGGGCGAAGGCGGCGCCATCGGGCTTCTCCTCGCTGGCGTTGATGGTGCTGAGGGCATCGCGGTCGAAGCTCGTCGCGGAGGGGTTGAAGTGGCGGAAGATGTCCTTTGGGAGAAAGCTGGAATAAGTGTTAGTAAACTCGAAGCTGGCAGCTCCTCGCGTCTTCGATACAACAGCAACGAGCGACCCAGCGCTATCACTAGCGGGTAATCGGGCCCGTCCGTAGAGACTGGACTGTCAGAGACAATATGAAATGCCATTCTACTTGCCAGCCAGGCGCCAAGCGCGGTCTAAAGTGCTGAGGTGCCGCGGAGGCCGTCGGAACATTCGAGAAGCCGGCGACGGAACGACCGGCCATGTTGCTGCCGCCGTGATACGCGCCACGGAAGCTGCCACGGGTGCCACCACGCGCGCCAAAACCGCGACTAGAACCCCGGCTTCCGCCACGGCTTCCTCCACGACTGGAGTACCGACCGCGATACATGTTTGCGATGAGGATAGAATGCCTGTGTCCTGGAACACGACGGAGTCGATAACTTGAAGGTCGATAGGGAAGCGGAGCAACACAACGATCTTTCCGTAATGTTCTTGGTCGCGGAACTCGCAGAACACGATGAATGAAGGAAATTCGAAATCGGTGAGCGGAGAATGAGGAACCAAGTTGTCGCGATCTTAACTCAGCATCCAGTGCCAGAGTCTCGGTGATCAAGTCGCGAAACGATACGCGGCTCCGCTTGACCAGGCAGCGGGCGGAAAAGGCCTGAGGCAATGCCAGGGAAGGAATGAGTCCATGTGGCAGAGACCATTAGCAAGAGGCAGCCACGGTTCTTGGAGTGGCAATGATGCGTATCAAGGAGGAAGCCACCTCCCACCCGCAACTCACGCTCCTTCCTGTGAGCAGCCGTTCCTGTCAACTTCCACCTCAGGCAGGTGCAACCCAGAGGCAAATTGGCCTTCCATGTTCTCTCGATCCATGCATTTTCGGCCTCAAGCGGTGACACCAACCTCTCGAGAGAAATAGAGCCTCAGAATGGAGTTGTTACAATAACTGGTTAAGGGGTCTGTTTACCCACTCAGGGGCCGAAGTGACAAGGCCACAACTCTTTACTTGGGTACTCCCGAGCGTTGTTCAAATGAAAGCTGTAGAGTGGAGCAAGGTTGCGATTAGAGGTTGCCGTGCGTGTTTCACAACCTGGAAGTAGCATAAACCTCTACAACAGGCACAAGAGAAGTCGGATGATGCACCCAAATCTTACAGAAAGAGGACAGGAGGCAATGCGTGTTATAGGGATATAGGTGAAGATGAATGCCCAAAAGGCAACCCACAGCTAGCCAAAGCCGCCCCGTCTCGACAAGCCGCAACAAATGAGCATGTCCAAGCCCAACCATGCCCACCACTGTAACCAACCCTCCCTGCCCCTTGCCTGCCACCCATCCCCATTACCCACCCACCCTTAAAACACCAGACACAAGACCCGCCTTCAAAAAGTAGCCCACATCAGAACACCGTCCCGTCGCTGTCAATAAGGATGGGCGGCTCCTTGGTATTTGGCCGGCTGACTTCGGCAATTTCCCGACCGCCCTGCAACAACCGTTAGCAACCCGGTTTAGGACATTTCAACATGAAGAGATACGCACCTTCCAGCTCCCAGCCTCCAACACCTGCGCCAGACTGAGCTCATGCCCCGCCAGCTCAGCCTTGAGCGCCTTGTTGACCTCGGTGGTCAACATATCCAAAAAGCCAACCGTAACACCCCGCCACTCGACAATGACATCGTCCCCGGGCTCAAACATGGGCGCCACCTCGACGCCGCCCGTCCCCGTGCGCTGGCAGTACTCGGCATAGTGGCGGAGACCTCTTTCTTGATCCTCGGGCTTGAGCGTGAGCACGCCCATGTCAACAAACAGGCCGCCGTTGCGGTACTCGGGCAGGCCCGTCAGCAGCTCCTGCCCCGCGAACTGGATCTTCATGATGCTCTGCATGGGCTGCATGAGCGAGTACGTGAGCCACTGGGTGAGCTTGTGGAACGGCAGGATGCTCTCCCACGGCGCGACGCCGTTGGCCTGGCCCGTCGTGTTGGGGAAGGGCGAGAAGGTCGGGCTGCTGGGCGACTGCGCGGGCTGCGGCATCGAGCTGCACGGCCAGGCGTCGCCGAGGGAGACGCCGTTGATGGCTGTCCTGGATGGCGGCCAGATGGGCGCGAGACCGTTCATGAGGACGTTCCAGAGGACTGGCATCGGGACGATGATGACGCTCGAGGCTTGGGTTGCGGGGTGAGAGAGGATGTGGTCTGGTTCGGTGGTTAGTGACATCGCAATGCGGATAGTTCAGAGAGCACGCTTACCAAGCATGCTGCCTGGCCGCCCGTCGTCGCCAAAGAATTCCCTGTTTTCCAATGCCGTCGCAAGGCGAATAAGCAGTTGTGCCCTGCCTTCCATACCGGCCATCTCATTCCCGGGCTTCGATTGCAGTCCTTGGGCAAGCTGCTCCACCGTCAACTGCCTCAAGCCTTCCTTGTCCACCTGGTACTTGTTGCTCGGGTCCCCGGAGAAGAGGCCCTGCGACGGGGGTCAGCATCGGCCACAACGACAGTCGCTCGCGAGGATCGGGTTGACATACAGCTTTGAACATGTCGAGCGTCGCAACAGCGATGCCTTCAGACCGCCTGTACACGCGCCCATTCTCGACGCTCTTGTAGCTCCACTCGGTGCCAGCACCGGCATCCAGCAGCACGCTGACCAGGAAGAGGTCGAGCATGCGCTTGCACTTCTCGGTGTTGTCCACCTCCTGCCATGTCGCTAGTAGGTGGGCAATCCTGTCGCGCCCACCGACGCCGAAATGCTGGTACCGGCCGTGGCCGGGAATGCTCGTAAAGGGCGGGTCATAGTCTCGCTGTGAAGCTGCGGTTAGCTACCTGCGGCACCGAAACTGTGGGGGTCGCTCCAGTCCCTCGGTTGAGTGACCCCGCGCATTAAACCCACCTTGATGATATTCGCCACAAACGACACCACGTCCGGAAACTTGTTCATGTCGACGTCGAAGTGGTGCAGCTCGTTTTTGCACGCCTTGGCCGTCACAATCTTGCACCGTTCCCGCACAGCACCCAGGCTGCGTAGGTAGCCCGCGGGGTCGAGCTGCGGGTCTGGTGACCTCGGCATCGCGATGTGGGGGATTGGGCCGGGAGAAAAGGGCGTCAGCGGCGTCCCGGGGCCGCCGGCGGTGCTCGTGGTACCGGCCGATGTCCGGTTCATGACGCGAGCGCTGGTGTTGATCGGGGAGATGATGCTCGAGGAGCCCGAGTTCAGCGACGACTTGGACTGGGAGTTTGAGGGTGTTGGTTGCGGGTTGTTGGCGGCCTTGGGCGCGCGGTCCCTCTTGGAAAACAAGCCCATGGCGGCTGCTGTGATACGTGGATGGGATCTCAGTGGCTGGATAGCAGGCAAGATCGGCCAGCTGCAGGCGGTCGTGTCGATGCGTCCAGCGGGACGCAGAGATGCTCGTGTGACACAGTGGGGTCGAAGCAGGTCGCTCGGATGAGGGTTGCGATTGGATGGCGACGCCCGAGCTTCACTGGATGAAGCAAGAGCGGTAAGCTTCCAACGGCCAGCAGCCTGTGTTGTCAATGTAGGAGAGACGGGAGAGAGTGTGGTGTTGTTCAACGGTTGTCGGAATTGCCTGTTTAGCGAAGTGCAGAACCAGGGAGTTTCTGCGGCAGGGGGAGAGTGTCAGCGAGCAATGGGGTGACTGGGCATTTGTTGTGGCGTCGAAGACCTAGGGCCGAGGGCAAAAGTCAACAACCGACAACTGCAGAACACGGGAGGGAAGGCGACCTGGAAATCTGGAATGGAACGAGCTCTCGTGGGACCCGCTGGGCCGCTTCACATGGATGGATGGGGAAACTGCCAAGTCGAGGTCGGGATGAGGGGAGAGGGGCAAGGTGGGGTCTTTTGGGATGGCCCGGCTTGCCTGGCTCGACTTCTCTCTGCCTTCCTTCCACTGCCAACCCTGCCTCCCTGACCAGCCATGCCGGCGCCAAAAAGAGGATGGGAAATTGAAGGACAAGTGCATCGGCTCTGGTTTCCCAGTCGGCACCTCGGTGAAGAGAAAGAAAGAGCGTGCTCATACCGGTCAAAAATGGTATCATGGACCTTCAAGTTTCCCGGGTTTTTAAGTTGGCCCAAATTTCGGTACCAGGTCGATGCTTCGTTGCGGGATGACGCCGGTCGCTTCCGCCCGTGTTCCCGTCCGTTTCTCCCCAGACTCTTTTTTCGGCGACTGGTCGATTGTCTGCTCTCTCTGCTCCACGCTCCGTGTCCTTCAAGCCTCGAGGTTTCTTCCTTTTGTTATTCTGCGCAGCACTGTGGTTTCCCTCCAGCTGAACGGACGCTGCTGGCACGTGGATTTCTGCGACTGGATCGAACGAGTGATGGCCTCTGTGGCCTGACCTGATCCCTAAGAAAGAAACCTCGCCGAGCTCCCGTCGCCTCTGGATGGTCCGCGCGTACAGGGATGGCCGGGGCGATGATGGGATTCCGGAACTTTTTGGCGGATAATTGGAGGTGACAGCACCGAACTCTCGAAATCCTCGACCACGACCACCGATCAAAGATCGTTGACAATCAGCATTGCAAGAGCAGCCTCTCCCAATTTAAACGCACCAGCGCTTACACTCTCTCTCGATCGTCCCGCCAGCAAAAGCCGCACCTCTTCCTGATCGATCTTCGAAGAGACGCCCACCAGGGCTCTCCCTCACCGTGCTGGCGCTATCAACCACTAGGGCGACGATTTGCGACCTGGACGAAGCATTCCAGTGGCCGAGAACTCTTGAAGAAGTCTCCACCGGCAGGTACCCAGGGTTGCGGACAGACCGAGCCATCCTTGCAAGCCCTCGCCGGGAAGCATTCCAGTTGGGCTTCCCAAAAATGGCGCCTCCACGGGGCCGCAACAACGTGGTGGACGGTCCCTGCCCAAGACCCTGGCTCTTCTGCAGGTACGGCGCAACCTCAACCCTCCTTCACCGAGCCTGCTAGTTTGACATCCCCCTGTCACTATTTTGACGGGGTTAACCGTCCTTGGCTTAGCGTCCTCCCAGACACCACAGCTGCAGTAGGCCGACTACTCGCCAAAAATCGAGACAATTCTACAGAGTAAACGCCGCATCGCTCTTCCAGGTATTGCGAAGCTTTGCTCTTGAATTGCTGGTGTAGTTGTGCGAGTCGATAGGTTGTACGTGGGTGAGCTGTGGTCGGCGTCGGCTGTGTACTACCCGGGCCCTCGTCGGCGCGATAGGCCCCACAAATTGCTTATCTTATCTAGCCGTAACCCTAGCCGCGGCAGTGTCCCGTGCCTAACCAAGCCGCCCTCGCCGCCATGGCAACTGGCGTATTGCACCGTACTGCACTGCGATTGATTGATATGCAGTTTGGCATCAACGCATCGATGCATAATGCATTGCAGTTGGCGTTTAGGCAGGTTGTAGTTGGTGCCCGCTTGTCTAAGCTAGAACAGGTTAAAGCCGTCAAAATAGTGAAAGGGGGATGTCAAACTAGCAGGCTCGTCCTTCACGGCTGCAGTCTTTTCGACAAGTCACACTGCCACTGCCACAGAGCTCTGGTCGCACGGTGACCGGACCGGACCTCATCGACCCGAGGATTGATGAGGATTGGAATTGTCGAAGCAAGTTCCCTCTCGGCTTTTGGCGATTGCTACGGTCCGGAACCGCGACCCGTCGGCGTCGGGTTTGAGTTGCCCGGCCGAGCTCTTCTCAGCCAGCGGACTTCTGCCCGGACCCGGGTTCATCGACGGATACGTGTTTTCTTGCGGATAAGTACATGTACTCCGTATCCGTACAGGACTCCTCATACCCATCAGTATTCGGCAAGCGGCGGGTTCTTTGCGCCGTCTGGTGGCTAACGTCATGACATTCCCTTTCTTGGTAAGGGGGTGCGCTAGCTAGGCACGCTAGCGTGGTGCACAAAAACAGCCCCGAGCTGGGAACCCACCGGTTTGGGTTGTCCCTCGATGTCGTTGAAGAATCCCTCCCTTCATTTTCCTTCCGGCCCTGCTCTGTCCCTGGTCTCACAGAAGCTTGCTAGAACAAATCCAGAAGCACGAGCGAAGCTTCGGTTTCGCGTCCCTGGAATGCGGTTGGAATGCGGTTTCACCAACCTCACCCCTTGGCAGATGCCGCCTGAGCACACTGCAGCATAAGACTTCGGTGGTTCGAGAGTGGCTTTCTCGTCGATGGACAATGCGCAACTTGCACAAAACACTCGCCCAATCAACATGCTTTCGAGTCAGGAACAAGCAAATCGCAGTCGACTGGGCGCAGTGGGCGCCCGTGGAATGCTCCAGGCTCAAGTGCCAAGATCGACGGACCGCGCCTGGGGCTCGCACCAATACCCGCGGCATTTTCCGTCCAGGCAAGAACAAACCTCATCCCTCCCGCCCAGCCTGGATGATCGAGCCCAAAGAGAAGCCCTGATCTGCAAGAAGTTACACTTACATACTTCGATGGCATGTGATTCGCCGGTCCATTCTGCTCCGAGTCGCGGCTGGACACCATCTCGGGGCCACGCCGGTCCTGAATCCAGGCTGAGCCAGGTCGCCGAGCGAGCATTCGAGAGTGGCGCCCTGGACGCTGTCTGTGGCACTACCTCCGCTGGCCAGGAGGAGAAGGACAACCCAAAGAGTAAGAAGAGGCTTGAAACCAGCCCAGTGCCCGAAGTCGATGGACGCTCCAGGCCAGAGCACTCCCACTGGTCATTACCGCAGCGGTATTCTACCGCCCTAGCTCGGTGAATAGCCCGGCTATTTTCTCGGTGAAAGGTGAAAGACCCAGTTTCTCGGGTTCTTGGTGTGCTTCACACCGTCGCATCGGATCGACCTTCAGGCCCTTCTGCCCCTGGCGATCACCGAGTGCCTTCCCAGTTTTGCCCGACCGACAACAACCTCCCGGACCCTGGAAAATGGAAAAAGGGCCCCATCGATTTTACCCAATTGTCAGGCAGAAAAAGACCGAAAGATCTGCATGCATTGCTATGCATTGGCCTGGAAAGCCATGGATGATCACCCATCCCCATGTGGCCCACACATGGAGAACAGGGATCTTGCTGACAAAGTTGAGCGACTTCTGAGGGGACGCAGACTTCCCACATTGACCTTCTTCTGCCACGTGCATACGGAGAACCCCTCCTGCTGGAAGATATCGGTTTCCGGTTGCAGAGAATGCCTTGAATGTCATTCGACTTCTCTTGAAGGTCTTCCTTAACCTGGAGGTCCATATAAGAGTGAACTTTGCAGGAAAGTAACTGTACCCCTGAACCGGATCACTTCAAGTTCACACTTGAGGCCAACCGTCAGGTTACCAGCACTTGACAGCGCAAGAAACCTTGCCATTATCACTTGATCGGAATCCACGACAAGTTACCATTAACGCGACCCCCGACTCCCTCCAGTAGCAACCCTCTAAGTCATGCAAGACCGGCCTCTCAACACCAGATTTCCCTCCCGGTTACTCTTCAACGCAACCCAAGCCATTCACCCTCTGGTGGCGTCTGAGTAGTGATAAAATACAGTATACTGTACAAAAAAATAAAGGCGAAACGTGGGTATTCATGCTCAATATCCTCCGTGAAGCTTTCCCGCCCTGCCGCGGGGTCTCCTGCTTCTGCCAGAGCTTTTGTAGCAAGGAAAGCAACGATCTCAACGGCAGCTAATCCGGCCCGTAAAACATAAACGCCTTTCTCTCTCTCTCTTATCCCGTAGAACCCCCGCCCGATCCGCAATGCACCGCAAAAGAAGCAACCACCACCCACCAAGCCAAGCCAGGCCAGTTCACCCCATCCTCATCTTCAACGGCGAGATGGCCGCCAATAAACGTCACCAAAACCAAGGCTCCCCTCCCATGGGCTGTGCATGTATGCATCCGATCCGTCCTACTAGGATTCCTTCCGAGCATCCATCCACGACGCCGCCTCGCCCCTATCCTCCTCCAAAATCTCCGCCGCAGCACTCGATGATGCATGGTGATGATGATGATGATGCTCGCCACCTGCCTTCCTCCGGTGGTGGTCCCCCTCCTCATCATCATCCTGATTAACCAGATCCACAAACATGCTGTCGTCCCCGTCCCCTTCATTCCCGACCCCGATCCCAATCGGATCGTTATCCCTCACCGCAGCGGCGGTACTAGTGGCGGCGGCGGCGGCGGTGGTGGTGCGGCGGGGGTGATCGTACCGCTCGTCATAGTAACTATCGCCAAAGACATCACGCCGAAAGATGTCCTCGGCGCGGCGCCGGCCCTCATCGGTGCGCGACAGAATCGTCAGCACCCTGGCCTTGCCCGCGTCCGTCGAGAGCTGCGCGTTCAGCTCGTCGTCGTCAAGCGTGCCGTTAAGCAGGCGCTCCTCGAGGTCGGGCGTCGAGTCCCTCGGAACAAGCAGCTGCGGACCGGGCCCGGCACCGTCGCGCAGGAAGATGGGAGCCGCGGCGGAGCCCGGGTCAAGGTCCATCGAGTCACGCCGAAGCATCGAGCCGGAGCCGGACCGGCCCGGCTGGTGGTGCGAGGACGATGCTTCAGCGCCACTTGAACGGCGTGTCTGCGTATTGTTTGAGAGACCGGGCGTCGTAAGCGGAACCGATGAATCGCGAGGGAAGTAGGAATGGGGCGGCGGTCCATATCCAGGGCTGTCAACCATCATGATGGAACCCGACGGGACGGTAGCTGCGGCGGCCGCGGCCTCGGCGTTCAGGGCTTTGCGCTTCAGGCTGTTAGCCTTTCCCTTAACGCTCTCGGGGAGGTCGTCGGGATCATCCACGCCATATTGAGCCAACATCTTTTGTAGCTTGGTCGGCCGCGGCTTGCGAGTGCTCTTGGATACCTCAAGCACAGGGGGTGGTTCAGGGGCAACCGGGGTCCACTTGTGAAGCTGCTGCCGGAAGAAGTTGGTCTCGTATGCCAGGAGGATCTCGGCGCCTTCGATCTTGCGTAGGTAAAACCGTTGTGTCTCGGCCTCCGAAGCCGTCGACAGGATCGGGTTGCAGATCGGTGCGATATGGTTGCGAAACTCCTGGGCGTTGTCGATGATCTTCTTCAGCACCTCCTCTTCCTCCGGTCGGAATGGCAAGATGGGGATCTCCATTTGCCAAGCGATGAGGTCCTCCAGCTTCGGCCGGGCGGCATCGCGAGGGATCTTGACGCGCCAGTCGCAGATTGGGCATGTGTACTTATCATCCTCCTTGACCTTCCCACGAGCAATCTTGAGACATTTGCCATGATACCACTCGTGGCACAACTCGCACTCGATCATCATGCCGGCCTCGGTGCGCCTGCAAATGCAGAATACCTCGCGGAACTTTGGGTCATCCCAGCGGTTGACCTTGCCTTTCTCTGGGCTCGGCTCCCGAGATGCAGGCTCGGCAGGCACCCTCGGCTTGTCGTGGACGATGTCGAAACAGTCGAGATTGCGATCCAGCACGTACTCCATGTGGCTCTTGAGGATGTGCAGGGGCGCATTGGTCTTGCCGAAGAGCTTCTTCCCCTTGCGCATCCAGTCCTCGTGTCGCTTCTGCTCCTTTTCGAGCTCGTGCGTGCCTGTTGGCTTGGCCTGAAGCTCCTCTATCTTCTTCATGACTTCGGCAACCTCAGAGTATCTCGGCCTTTGCATGTAGTCGAAATGTTGTAACCGCTTGTTCAAGTCCATGATTTGCTCGTGGGCATCGCGGTGCTTCTGCAAGATCTGATCCACGAGCGCCATGGTCTGCGGGGAAACCGGCCAGGCGTTGGCTTGCACCTGATCAGCCAATGCCTGGAGCTGTGGGTAGTGGATCGAGTCGGCGTTGATGATCTCCTGGACCTTCTTGTCCCACATGTGGCCGGCCGCCAGCTGGTCCGTATAGAAGGCGAGGTGGTCATTGTAGACGGGCACATTGAGCCGGTGGCCCTCGTCGATAAGATCCCTGACATCGTCCAGCGTCATTATCGTGTTCCGGCTGCTGCTGGCCTTCTCATTCCACTGCAGTTGGTCCAGGAGACGGGTCAGTTGCTCGACCTCCGGTATGTCGACGTTGAAGCTCTGCCCCTCTTCCAGCAACTTCTCGACAGGGCCGATGGCATGGCCCTGGCGGCGGTCTAACATCTTCGCGGCCTCCTCCTGGAACGCCTTGATGGCGTCCGCACGCTCCTGGAGCTGGAGGATCTCCGGACTGTCGAAACCGATCTGCCTGGCTTCGTCGAGAAGTCGGTAAATGTTTGCGACATTGCGCATCTCGCGCTCCTTCTGGTCATGTTGCGCATTCCCGATCGACTTGCGTGCCCCTGTCTGCCAAGCCCTTTCGTTCTTGCGGCGATTTTGCTGTTTCCGGACCGTGTAATTGGTCGCCTCCTCCACCCAGTGATTGCAGCGGTCGACAAATGCCCTGAGCACAGGCAACGACGGCAGCTCATACGGGATCTTTTCGCCCTCGGCAAGCAGCGCCCGCAATGTCTTGAGCGATGGTGTCGCCTCGTCATCCAGAAGCTTCTCGTACTTCTCCTCCCATGCTTCGGGCACGTGGGCTTTGTCGGCAACCTTCTTGGTCGTCGCGGCAATGACATCGACCGACTTCCGGTAGTAGAGGGCATGCTCCTTTCCGAGATACCGGTCTGACTCCTGGAGATCGCAGCACGGGTGGCTTCCGGCATGCAGAAGGCAGAGCACCTTGCCCGTCTTGAGACAGATGAACCTGGACAGGTAAGTGAATGCTTTGCAGTAGAAGCACCCATACTCCTCCTCTGGTACATCGGCATCGTCGATCTTGAACGTCATGGGACATTCGTCGTCACCCTCTCCGCCAAAGACACAGCGGTGGCTCTGCGTTGGGTGCTTCGCATCCAGATGCTTGGCGATGAACTCGTGCTTGGCAATGAACTCCTCTCTCTGGGAAAGTTCGCGCTTATGGATCCTCTCCAAGGCGGGAGCCAGCCATTTGGCTGTCTGGATGGTGAGTCCGCCGCTCGTGACGCCTTCCGCCGCCGTCCACAGTAGCTCATCGTGCGAGAAGCAGGGTTGTCGCCGGAAGAGCTGAAGCCTCTCAACACCCGCAAGACCATACGGCTCCCAGTCGCAGGGTGCAAAATTGACGGCCTCGTTGAAGTTGAACCCGTGGTTGAAGCCGGCGTGGTACGCCTGTGGAAACGTGATGACAAACTGTCCGGCCCGCTGGTCCAAGGCGTAGACGCGTACGCCAGCTTTCTGCAGCTGCTCTGGGGTGAGGAGCGTGACAAGCTGGAAGAGGAGATCTGGCTGCGTCTCGAACAGCTCTGGGACAGCCTCCCGCATCGCGTTCTCGAACTTCTCGGCATCGTCGCCGGGGATGCCGTACCAAGTTTTCGTGGCGCCAAAGTGTTGGTAATTAGCTGAGTACGCGTAGTGGTCCTCGTTATGCCAGCAGAAGGTGGAGAACGTCATGCCAACGTAGACCCAAGGGACCGTCATGCCGGAGATGTCGGACTTGATATGCCTGAACAAGCTGTCAGGGTGGAGAGGCAACAGGTTGAGGTTCCACGGATCGGTCGAATAGGGGTTGTCCGGGTGCTTCTCGATGGTCGGGAACCCGGACCCATGGGTCGTGCAGTGGATGTCGGCGCCATACTCGACCGTCACGGTCTCCTCGATGTCAGCAACCAACCGCCAAAATTCGTGCTCCACATCGTCTTCGGTGACTGGCCGATGGCAGTTGAGGAACGGGTCGAAGGGCATCTTGTTTGCGAAGTACTGCTGCTTGAACTCGGCGGCTTTCTCCTGGAATTGTTTCAGTGAGTACAGCCCACCCTCCTCAAAGCCAAATTGTCCGTCGCCAACAAGGCAGCGCGGACAGTTCCATTCCGTTTCCGGTTTGGCTTTGAGAGGCGGGTCAAGGCAGGTGCCGTGATACCCATGGTCGCAAGACTCGCATATGAGAATGAAGTTGCCCTCCTCATTGCCTCGCCCGCATTGCTCGCATTTCTGTTTCTTTGTCAGCATCATAACGAAGGCGGGAGCGTATGAAGCGGGCGTCGTACCTCTCCGGGACCTGCAGTCTCATCACGAGGTACCCTGGGTGCAGCTGAGCGGAAGAGAGACATGTGCGAACCAGCGACGGTGGGCACGGTATCTGGGAGCCCCTCAGTATCAGTAACGTCCATCCACAACCGAGCGAGTGCCCAAACTGCCAAAGTAGTAACGCACCTTTCTTGAGCCGTTTGCTCCTGCGACTCCCGGGTTCCCCATCCTCCTGGTCCACTGAATCCTTCTTGGCGGAATCCGTGCTGTCGCAGCTCAGCTGACGCTTCAAGCCCGAAGGACCAAGCCCTGACGAGCGGAATTCGGGCGTGTTTTTCGCAGACGCGGCAGGAGTTCCGTTCGCTTTCGGCGTGGCAGGGGTCTTTCCGTTGGCGCTTGTGAAACTCGAATTGACCGCGGTGAATCCTCCCGAGTTGACGGCGGTGAAGCCCGTCGTAGGCTTGGGGGTGCTGGATGCAGGAGAATCCGACATTGAAACGTCCGGATCCGAGTGCTTTCCTGTCGCATCAATCGACGCCTGCAGCGCATCCGTCGCATTTCTCGCCGGAGAGTCGGCAGCGAGACTCGGCGGCGTGGGCACGTTGGACCGTTTCACGGGAGTCGGAGCAGGACTCGGTGTCAGAGGGCCGCCATACTCGAGCTCAAGCTGCTGGTGGACGCCCGGCTTGGCGATCCGCAAATAGTCCTCGTAAGGGCAGAGCCATTTCTGGTACGAGTTTTTCAGTGACGTGGAGAGAGAAGACATGATCTTGCCACTGTAGCCGAGATCGCGGCCGATTTCAGCCCACTTCTTGAGCTTGCAGACCTTCTCGAAGCCTCCTCGGGCCTCCACCGCCTTCTTCAACCGGTAGAGGTCGAGGGGCTTCTTGTCGACGTAGGGCCATCGTGTCAAATTCGTGCCCTGCTGCTTGTGGAACTTTGCGAGGGCGTCGAGATACGACAGGTTCGCGCGAGTGCCTGAACAGTCGGGCTCAGTATCACGCTTCAAGAACAAGCGCGGGGATGGGCAAGGAGGGGAAGCCTTACTGCCTTCGACGGAGTTCAACTCTTGCTTGCGGGTGCGGAAATGGAACCTCTGCGGCGAACCGATGGTCAGTACTGGCGATTGACGCGTGCTGATTCCCGGGAACGTTCGCCGCCCATGCTGTCACTCACCTCTGTGTCGATGGCAAAATCGGGGTTCCACGACTCTGGTGGGATGATCTTGCACATGCCATATTGCCGAGCCTCAGGCGAAATCTTCTTGATGTACTCGAACGGCTCCTTCCATTCCTCCTCTGTTGGTCGATAGGTCGGCGCCTCCTGGAGACCGTGGGGCCGATTCTTCTTCTTGACCGGCTCGGGACACGCCGTCGGCTGGCCGCGCCGCTCAACTGAGGCCAAGTCGAGCGGAGCACTGATCAGCGAGCTAAGCGGACTCGGCGGTTTCGTCGACTGGGTGCCGTTGGGCTGTGATGTCTTTTGCTTCCCATTGTTGCTGCCGGGCATTCCCGGGGGAACTGTAGCCGGGGACCCTCTCATGTTCGCATCTGCGATCGAGCTGAGCCCCGAGGGCGTGGTTTAGAGTCTCCAATCCGTCAACCGAAGTGACCCGGATGGTGTCCGCAACGATCGCGCTGGCAGTATTCGAAAGATGGAGCTGCTGCTTGGTGATCGGTCACAGGAAGTAATCGCGGGGAGATCGGGCGCAGTCCGAGGTCAAGAGGAGGTCGGGGGCATCGTCGGAGGAGGTCTGCAGAAATGCGATGGAGATTAGAATTTAGAACCATGCAGCAACTCGAAATGATGCAAGGAGCTGCGCGCTCGTTGTATGAACGTCTGTCAAAAAGAGCATGCATATATACATACCTACTAGGACTCTGACAAAACGAGAGAACTTCGGAACCAATTTTCCTGCTCAACCGCCTTCGAGAATGACTGCGTGCAAACACCGACACGATCCCTGGTGATCACGAGGCAGGAAGGTATGGGCCCAGCCGTAATCGGATTTCGAGATGTTGGTGTAAGGGGTCTTCCAGTGTACATGAGCCCCTGAGCTTCGTCGATGTCGCCGGGTCGAAGGGAAATCGCAGACGGCCCGAGGGAGGGGAGAGAAGGTGGCAGACGGGGAATGTCGAGGTGAGTGTGGGATGTGGGTGAGACGGGAGCATGGGACCGACCGCGAGACGGGAGACATTCCCAGAACGAGCGAGGGAAAGCGGCAGCGGCAGCGGCCGGACGAAGTTGGGAGGCGCAAGACCCACCCATTTGACATTCCGGCAGCAAATGTGGGGCTGCGGGGGTGATGGTTGCGCCCGCAAATGGACCTCACCTCTTCCGCTCCTGCTTCTTCAACAGCCTGGAGTGTTCTCAACTCTTCAAGTTTGCGACCTGCCTGATATCTCACCCGAGCGCAATAGTCTGGAGGATGTTCTCAAGTAGGAATCTCTTGACTTCGTACTCCATCACCCCTCCCGAAAACACAATTTTGCAGTCGATTTTCCATGATATCAGCAATGACAGGGTTGATGCGATCAATCTTGAGGAGATCCTTGCGCAAGCGATGCGCCTGGGTCGCACAAACACGAGAGCCAGATGACAGACAGCCTGAGCGACGACAACCTGAGCGATGGACACGGGCACGGCGAAACAAGTGGCTCAGCCGGTGCTTTTACCGCGGAGGTCTTCCAGCCACAAGACGGCGGTTCTGGCATTTGCTCGGCTTGCAGGAACAGTAGTTAGTGTCGTTAGTGAGTTCGCTCAAAGAGCACGTGCACTGGGGTGATGGTGAGCCAGCTGTGAGCGGTGGTACCTACCTTAGACAAGAGTCACAAGACCGAGATGGCGATGAAGAAGGAAACGAAGGTGGCAATATCAGATGTGTTGCTTGCAGAGACGGTGTCAGACGCATCTTGGCTTGCCGGAGTCTGAGCTTCCAAGCACAGTTCATGCGCAATGGCTGGCATTGTGTGCTGCAACCTGCCCAAAACGATGGGACGGATGGTGTGAAGGTTGATATTGGCGGGCCCGAGCCAACGTCGGCCGACTGGCGAGCCAATCACTGAAGACTTGACGTTGGAAGAGCGTTGGGGGCCTCGGGGCAGCTGAGGGCGGTGCGGGTGGTCTGCATTGCCCATGTCCGCATCGGGAAATTCCATCCTCAAATCCAAAGACGTCACTGCCAGTGGGATCAAAGACCCCTAGGAAGATGCTGCACGCTTATCGGCGAGGGGACAGGGGAATAGAAGCAACTTTGAGTGAAAATATCGTGTTGAAATAAGAATAGAAGAAGCCAAGAAAGAACGCAGAGAAAAGTGGCGTTGCAGGGTATCTCGATATCGCAGTTCTCATCCTCCTCGAAACCGGAAACGCCGCGCCAAAACAAGGCAACCATTTCGAAGGGGGTACGGCCCATTTTACGCATTAACAGTCCCCTTCGCAGCACCGCGCCGACGCTTCCTCCTGAGCAACCTGTCGACTTCCTTCTGACCCCTAACCCTCAGCGTCAGCTCCCTCATCATGTCGCCCCAATGGACCTCGCCTTCGCACTTAGGACACTCGCCCTGGACAGGAACGATGACGCCCTCATCCTCGCCCTTGAGAAGATGTCTGCTCCAGCACGAGAGATGCCCCACCGCGTCGCAGCCATCGTTGGTGCAGACCGCATACAGACCTCCCCCCGTCTGCATCTCCTCCCGGCAAACGACGCACCGCCCCTGGCGCTCAAACTCGAATATGTCCTGCCCCTTGACCACATGCTCCTTAATCGGCTCGTAGTCCAGCGGCAAGGCGTGTATCCCCCACGTATGCATTCCCCCTCCTCCAGCCGCCTCCGCAGACTCTCCGTTCCCGGATGATGCCGATGCCGCCGCCTCCCTCCCGAAATCCGTCACCACAGGCAAGCTCGCCCTCAGCTGCTCATCAGCCGCGGTGCGCCATTTCTCCCACGCGCCGTACACCTCCCGGTGGAAGAAATGCACCTTGAGCGGCCACCGCGCAAAGCTGGGGACGCGCAGGAGCAGGTGCAGATTCGACACAACCGAGGCAAGGCTCTTGGACGGGCGGCGCGGCTGCCCGTTGGCCTTGGTCTGCGTCGAGACGGTCAGGCGCGACGAGGTGGGGATGTGCACTGAGATGTGCGGGTTGTTGAGCGCCCATCTGGACATACTTGATCAGCACTTGGTCTGGGTCGTGACAGAGGAGGGGAAAGGTGCATACTCAAACTTTAGCGCCGCCGTCATGCTCGGAAAGCCTGACACGAGCGCGACCATCTCCCATGGGCGGAGGTTGTTGCGCGATGTGCGGGCTGCGCCGCCGCGGACGAGGCCGTTGTGCTGGGTGAGCCGGCGCGGCGGGTTCGGGGTGGAGCCGACGTAGAGCGAGGCATGGCGGACGGTCGAGCGCAGGATGTAGACGGTGTAGAGCGCCGGGATGGGTTTGCATTGGACTGCCATGGCTGACGGTCTCTGATGTGTGGGTTGACGTGTGTTGGCTCAGTGAATCCTCACTTTTTCGGCATCTCAGGCGCGACGACGTGTTGTCGCGGTGATGTTGGCTTGTCCATTCGGAAACTGTGTTTCTGTTGATTGCCGCTCACAACTCCATGCGACAAGTTGACATAGTGGTTTGGGAGAAGCCCAAGGAGGCGTTGTTTACTTTGCAATGTTTGAATGCGACTGAGGCTGCCTGGGAGATGCGCCCGCGAATGCCCCGCTTTTGGAGGAAAGTGGGTCAACCGGCAGAGGGCTTGGCAAGACGTTTGCAAACATCTGGACCGGCCGAGTTATCAACAGAGCCGGCACCCATCGGTAAATTCATTCAGACTCGGATCAAGAGCTCCAGTACCTTAATGCCCAGCCAAGACATCTTGCGGGTATCAGCCAAATCTACGTTGCTCCTCCCTAAAGTACACCAACTCACACAGTCTACAGCAGACCCTGCTTCTGCAGATCGAGGTACACTTTCTCAGGCATCACGTTTCCCTCAGCATCCTCCATCTGGACAACCGACCCATCGTCGATCTGCCCCCTGTTCTTATCCCGCTGGATCTTGTCCCACAGCCTGACCGCCTCCTCGATCGACGTGATGTCCCGAAACAAATATGCGTCCGTGATGCCAAGCCGCTTGAGGTTGGTGATGTGGTTCGTCTCGTTGAAGTGCTTGTCGAAGGCGCGCCGGCCGCGGTAGACAAAGTTGCCGCAGATCTCGCACGGGAACTCCTGCCCCAGCCCGTGCAGCCTGTACAGCCAGAACGGGATCGGCTTGCCGTCCCAGGCGAGAGGCAGCTTCAGCGGGTTGTAGAGCTTATCCTCGTTCTCGTCCTTCTCTCCCTCCTCCGCCTGCTTGTTTTGCGCTCCGGAAGTCATGTTGTAGAGGTTCTCGAGCTCCTGCTGCCGCTCCCGCTCCGTCATGCCCAGCCGCCGCTCGACGTTCACTCGCGTGTCGTCCCGCTCGATGTTCATGGCGCCGGTCAGCTTCTTGACGCGGAATTCCCGCTCGGCGACTGCGCGTTCCTTCAACCGACGCGCCGACGCCGCGTGTGTGCCGTTCTCGTTGCCGTCTGGCGTATTTCCCCGCTGCTGCGCAAGAAGCTCCGCCGCCTTGATGTGCTTCCGGCCGTTGAGATGGCCCTTGTAGACGTTGGGGTTCTTGAACTCCTTCTCGCAAGCCTCGCACCAGACCGCATCGGCGGAGCTGAGCGTCCTGTCGGGCGCATTTGTCTTCGCCGATGCTTCCCTCTGCCACCCCTGCACTTCGTCCTTTTCCCAGGCTGTCTCGAACTCGCGCTGCCAGCCATCAAACACCTCGTCCAGATTTTCCAGGGGTCGTGTTCGCCGCATAAACGACTCCAAATAGTCCATCAAGTCGCCAAGGTACTTGAAGTACTGGTCCGTCAACTTGTCTGCCCTCTTCACTCCACCATAACCCGGCTGGAAGTTGTCGAACACCTCGAGGTACTGCAAGTAAGCAAGGCGCTTCGCGCCCGGAAGGTTCAGGTAGGACTCGTGGCACTCGTGCAGGTCGAAGAAGCGGCCGAATGCCTCCTCGCCCGAGAACATGCTGTCGACGATGTACGGCTGGTCCTCGCCTCCCTTCCGCGGCCGGTACCATTGCTCCGAGTTCTCGGCCTGCTCGTTCGGGTACCGCGCATGATGCTCCTTGATGCTGGATACTTGGCGGTAGAACTCCTCGAACGGGTCGCCCGCGCTGATCTGGAGGATCTCTTTTGATCGCTGCCCCGACTTGTCTTCGTAGAGGGGTAGGAGGTCGGCTGATTGGCGCTGGATCTGGTCGAGCAATTGTGCCACTTCGTGGTCTCGGTTGAGGCGATCGCGGATCTGAGCGTGGTGTCAGCATCGCATTCTTCGGTGAGGAATGGCTGCAGAAGGAGAACTCACGTGTTTGGGCTCCTCGCCCATGCGATCAGCGATGCCCTGTTCGAGGCGCTCGAGATCCTCGTGGATGAACCGTTGGTCTTCGAGTAACATGTTGCCCTGGTCGATGTTCACAATGTTGCAGTGTTGAGGGGACAGGAGCTTTGCGACGAGAGAAGGTTGCAGGTCGATAGGTGTGGCTTTCGAAGTTTCGCTGGCAGAACTCCCAGTTGCTTGGCGCATCAATTGCCTGCGCCAAGACCGAGACGCGCTTTAAGAAGTTGTGTGGGTCTGGCCGCCCGACGTTCAGCCGCTGTGGAGCCTCAAAAAGTCCATCCCCACTCGCCGCCGAAGCTCGATTCGCCTCCAGCGCCATCAACTTTCAATTCCGACGCATTCAGTTCATCAGCAAGTCCACTAAACACCCGCAAGTACACGAGATCAACGACGACACAATATCACAATGGCGGACGGTGCTGGTATTGACCGCAAGGCGGATGAGAAGATTCAGTTCTCGACCTCGAAAGAGGTCACGGTCCACCCGACCTTCGAGTCCATGTCGCTGAAGGGTGCGTCGCAGCTACTCAATGTTCGATGTATTATGCGCTGACAGTTTTCCTCCAGAGAGCCTTCTTCGCGGCATCTATGCGTACGGATACGAATCGCCATCTGCCGTCCAGTCCCGCGCCATCGTCCAGATCTGCAAGGGCCGCGACACCATTGCCCAGGCGCAGTCCGGTACCGGTAAAACAGCGACCTTCTCCATCAGCATGCTGCAGGTCATCGACACCGCCGTGCGCGAGACCCAGGCGCTTGTCCTCTCACCGACCCGCGAACTTGCGACACAAATTCAGAGCGTTGTGATGGCGCTGGGCGATTACATGAATGTGCAGTGCCACGCCTGTATCGGCGGCACCAACGTGGGCGAGGATATCCGCAAGCTTGACTACGGACAGCACATCGTCTCGGGCACCCCCGGTCGCGTGGCCGACATGATCCGCCGCCGCCACCTGCGCACGCGCCACATCAAGATGCTCGTGCTCGACGAGGCCGACGAGCTGCTCAACCAGGGCTTCCGGGAGCAAATCTACGATGTCTACCGCTACCTGCCGCCCGCCACCCAGGTCGTTGTCGTCTCGGCTACGCTCCCCTACGACGTCCTCGACATGACCACCAAGTTCATGACGGACCCCGTGCGCATCCTCGTCAAGCGTGACGAGTTGACGCTCGAGGGGCTGAAGCAGTACTTCATCGCCGTGGAGAAGGAGGACTGGAAGTTCGACACGCTGTGCGATCTCTACGACACCCTCACCATCACGCAGGCCGTCATCTTCTGCAACACGCGGCGCAAGGTCGACTGGCTCACGGACAAGATGCGAGAGGCCAACTTCACCGTCAGCAGCATGCACGGCGACATGCCGCAGAAGGAGCGCGACAGCATCATGCAGGACTTCCGGCAAGGCAACAGCCGAGTGCTCATCTCGACCGATGTCTGGGCTCGCGGTATTGATGTCCAGCAGGTCAGCTTGGTCATTAACTACGACCTGCCGAGCAACCGTGAGAACTACATCCACCGTATTGGTCGTTCTGGCAGATTCGGGCGGAAGGGTGTCGCCATCAACTTCGTTACTAGCGAGGATGTGCGCATTCTGCGGGATATTGAGTGTAGGTTTCCTCCTTTGCTGTTGATGGACACGGCTAATTTGCCACAGTGTATTACTCAACCCAGATCGACGAGATGCCGATGAACGTCGCCGACCTCATCTCGTGAGGCGGGACGGGGTGAACCTGATTGGAGAGTGCCAAGAAAAAGCGAGGATTTCGCGTCCGCCGCGCTGAACGCCCAGTTCAGCCAGACGGTTGTGGGAGGAAAGGGGGCCGACCTTCGAAGGCAAGTTGGCCCTGGTGCCCAGCTGATGCCGTCTTTATGCGACTAACAGTGACCAGCAGGTCATACAAGATTGTACAACAAATTTGCCGCGTTGAGTTCAGCGTTCAGGGGCAAAATTTAGGGGAGCGTTCCGAATCTATGGCCAGGTGCAAGTGGCTTGGGTTGACGATGACCCTCGTGTGATCTACTACCTTCCCGGCTTCGGACATGCAAGTTGGGCCTCACTGGGAAGATATCAAAATATTAAGGAAGATATAACAGCCTCTGGGTATCCTTGGGTCGTCCGTTCGTCCCGTCATGTTTCGCTGCTGTTGAGGATGCAGAGCCCACCATCATTTCACCCCGTGTTCAAACCTCATTTCCTAGGTTATTGAAACTCCGTATCCCACGGTTCAGTGAGAGGCGGCGTCCTTCTTGCCGTTCGCAAGATAAACAGGCCGTGGTTCCCTCGTCGCCGAAGCTCTTACCGATTCGGACCCCGTCTCACCAAACGACGCCGCATCCGTTTCCGTGGCGACGGGATTGACCTCACCTCGTCTGTTTCGGCACCTTCTATCACAGTCTCGGGGTCTTGCAACAATTGCGAAGCATCCAACTCACCCCGGCGCGCCATGGCTTTCCTCACCAGCTTCGAACCGATAGTTGGCGGGCCCCTGACAGCATGTCGAGCACCACCCACCCTTTCCCCATGACCCATCTCCTCGTCTCGCCGCCCCGGCCGAACTCCGCGACCCCCACAGCCCAAGAGACCACCGAGTCACCTGCGGCCGCCGCGTCAACCAGCACGCGCAGCGGCGCAGGCAATAGCCGCGTTAATCTTAACAACAGTCAAATACGGGATACTCGCGCTCTCATAGGTGTAATCCGCCGTTTGCGCCATCGTCGTCAAATCCCAGAACCGCACCCACTAGGAGAATTGGGTTGATGTTGAGGAAGTGTTTTCCCAGGCCGTAGGCAGCTTATATCGGCGGGTTAGCAAGTTTGGTTGGGCCAGCCTTGTTGGGTAACTTAAGAGGGCGTACGCTCGATCATGCCCGCGGACGTTGCGGCGGAGAAAACGAGGGCTACCGTGATGAGGCCGTTCGATACCATCCAGTGGTCGACTGTCAGACATCGCCGTCGAGTTGTGCCTTCGCTTCAGGTTCAGGAGGCTGCTCTGTGATTCCTGGTGGCCCCGACGGGATCTTGCGGCTGGTCGGATCGTCGATTCTGGAGCCCCGACGAGTAGTACCAAGCCATCATGGATGGCCACGTTTGTTGGAGGACACCTCGAGATGATAGCCGTCATGCCGGTGAGCTGGAACAGAGTTGGGATTAAGTCTCCGGACCCGCCACCTTGTGGGTGCATCTTATGAACGGGACCAGTGCAATTTTTCTGATGGCGTTGTCTTCCCAATCGCGCACGGCGGCAGTTGTAAGTGCGACTCGTTCAATGCCGGGTCAATAATCTTCGAGCATTGGGTTGGCATCACGGCTTTTCAACCTAACTGAGAGCACATTGCGCCTGGCCGCCAGAGATTGATGCTCCCAACTACATAGAATCACAGCATAATAAAGCGCGGTGCATGAATCTGGGGTAATTAGGGTATCCAAGGAATAAAAATCGCATAACAGGGATTGTTCAGTCAAGCTTTCATAATTCAGGTAGTAGCTCAACGCATACGGCATCTTAGTTCTAATTTCAGTCCCGATGCCTACGAAGGCACACTACCACGATCTTGCCCGACCTCTTAAGGAGGCGTTTCTCTGCCCAAGTGCAGATTCTTCCCTCGTCTCTACTCTACTTATTTTATTCTGTTTCTCGTCTCTTGTTTTTCGTTGCAAAACTCCCAAATGACGAATCCTCACACTTCATCATGACCATGATTTCACTTCAGTTTCCGTTCTTTGATTAGAGACGAGGAAGTCACTGCATAGCTCATAAGACACTCCTAACCGCGCGAAATACATGTGCTAATTAGTAAACACATTCGGGCAAGGAGGCATTGCCAGTCATGAACCTACCTGGTGATTCATCATTGTTAGCAACTTCAGTCTGACATTTGAGACCTGCAACGAGGACTGCCAGGGAAGTGTGAGATGACCGTGATTCAACTGTGAGCCACAGACAGACAACGATCAGCAATCACAAACAGTTTATTGAGGTCTGACTCGGGAAGCTGCATCGGTCCCGTCGCACAAGAACCATGCGGGAGGAAGGTACTTTTCTGTTCGTTTCATCACTAACTAGTCCGCTTCGGAAATCAGATTTCCTAACTTTTTGCCAACGGCCAGGAGTAACTGGAATTGATTGTTGCTCGGTTCAAGGAGCCTGTTTCGAATCTCGAAGCGACATTTTCCATGGCCTTTCATGTTCCCCGAATCTCTGGTGTGCTCATCGTGCGGCTTCCTTTTCGAGACATGGAGAAGGTGGTATTCTCAGCAAGTGGGGATGCGGGAAGCTCGCTACCTTGGAAGCCATGCGCATGCCGTGCATCCCATCGGATCTCCCGGCGAGGCATGCGTGGGACGAATGCTACCAAGGTATCTACAAGTGGAGCACGCGAGGTGACGCGATAGAGGGAGCTTCCTAACGCGGCAGCTCAGACGCGGGAGCAAGTTTCCCTGAATCGGAAGAAAGCAAGCTGGGTCCAAAGCACGGACAAGCTCGCTGGGCAGTGGGTTAAGCTTTCTCGGCATTTCTTACCATCCTCCCACTCCTGCCAGGCACACCCGCCGAGCCCGCTCAGCCCCGCAGCGAGCTGCGACCGCAGCTTTGGATTGGCCGGCTCGGCTTACAACCTTCCAGCGGCAACTGCCAGTCACGGCGATCCGGGCCCGAAACGGAAGTTGGGAATTGACACCAGGGCCATCCATATTTCCATCCCTGCGGCTCAGTCCCGGCTACGTGCCACAAATTAAGCCTCTATAACTCGGAAGGTATAAACAATGCAGCTTGCCGCTCTCCCTCCCAGTCTCTTCTCTCCGCATCCCTCATTCCTTCACTCCCTCGGAACCCTCCCTGGTAGACATCTGCCAGCTCCAGGTTGAAGCAGGATGCTGCAGCGCCTTCTTCTCACCGCGGCCCTCGCCGCCCTCGGCCAATGCGGGACCGTCCTCGAGTCGCTCCCCGCGACACCCCGGGGATGGACGCGCGTGAGCGACGCCTCGCCCGACCAGCCGCTCAAGCTGCGCATCGCCCTGCACCAGCCCAACGAGGCCCTGTTTGAGCGCACCCTCTACGAGATCTCGGACCCGGCCCACCCCAAGTATGGCCAGCACCTCTCGCGCGACGAGCTGTCGTCGCTGATGGCACCCCGCGCCGAATCCACCTCGGCCGTGCTCTCGTGGCTGCGCGACGCCGGCATCTCCAGCGACAAGGTCCAAGAGGACGGAGAGTGGATTCACCTGGACGTTACCGTCCGCGAGGCGTCGGGCCTGCTGGACGCCGACTTTGGCGTCTGGGCCCACGACGGGACCAACGTCAAGAAGGTGCGCGCCCTGAAGTACTCGGTGCCCGACGAGATCACCGAGCACATCAAGATGGTGGCCCCCGTCGTCCGGTTCGGCCAGGTCCGCCCTCAGCGCAGCCAGATCTTCGAGGTGGTTGACGCCAAGCTGCCCGACGTCAAGATCGCCGCCGCCATCCCGCCGCAGGAGCTGGACGCCGCCGCCTGCAACGTCAGCATCACGCCCGAGTGCATCCGCTCGCTGTACAAGATCGGCTCGTACCAGGCCGACGCCAGCAAGAACAGCCTCTTTGGCGTGGCTGGGTTCCTAGAGGAGTGGGCCAAGTACGACCAGCTCGAGCTGTTCGCCAATCAGTACGCTCCATACGCTGCCGACGCCAACTTCACTTCCGTTGGCGTTGCCGGAGGAGTGAATAACCAGGGACCGTCCACCCAAGACGATGTTGAGGCCAACTTGGACATCCAGTACGCTGTCGCCGTGGCGTACAAGACCCCCATCACGTACTACAGCACTGCCGGCCGGGGTCCGCTTATCCCTGATCTTGAGTAAGTCAACCTCTCTCCTAAGCTTGACACACTCGATTCTAACGCACATCTAGTCAGCCGATTGCGAATGAGGTGAGCTTAAGGCCGAGTACCTCTCTCGGAAGGTCGTTTCCTAACCATTAACCAGAGCTCCAACGAGCCGTATCTCGACTTCTTCTCGTACCTCCTTAAGCTGCCCGACTCCCAGCTGCCGCAGACCCTGTCGACGTCCTACGGCGAGGATGAGCAGTCGGTTCCTCGGGCATACGCCGAGAAGGTCTGCCAGATGATCGGCCAGCTCGGTGCCCGCGGCGTGTCTGTCCTGTTCTCGTCCGGAGAGTAAGTTGTGCGAGTCATCCCTACCAGGGCATTACTGACCATTTTTGCAGCACCGGCGTCGGCTCCGCCTGCCAGACCAACGACGGCAAGAACACGACCCGTTTCTTGCCCACCTTCCCTGCGTAAGCCCCGAGCCTACCCAGCTTTCAAAAGTTTCAGATCATTAACCCCTCTCAGTGCCTGCCCATATGTCACCTCCGTCGGCGGCACGCGCTACGTCAACCCGGAACACGCCGTCGACTTCTCGTCGGGCGGCTTCTCCGACATCTTCCCCCGCCCAAGCTATCAGGAGGGCGCCGTGAACCACTACCTCAAGACGCAGCTCAAGGACCGCTGGAAGGGCCTCTACAACCCCCAGGGCCGCGGCTTCCCCGACGTCGCCGCCCAGGGCGTCAAGTACCACGTCTTCTCCAAGAACAAGGACATCCTGGTGTCGGGCACGAGCGCGTCGGCGCCCATGTTTGCCGCCCTCGTCAGCCTGCTCAACAATGCGCGCCTCGCGCAGGGCCGCCGGCCGCTCGGGTTCTTGAACCCCTGGCTGTACTCGGTCGGCAAGAAGGGCCTGACGGATATCGTCCACGGCGGGTCGACGGGGTGCACGGGCAAGGATATGTACTCGGGCCTGCCCACGCCGTTTGTGCCGTATGCGAGCTGGAATGCGACGCCCGGTTGGGATCCCGTGACGGGGTTGGGCACGCCGCTGTTTGATAAGCTGCTGGAGTTGAGTACACCGGGTGGGCATTTGCCGCATATCGGGCATGGTAATTAGACGGTAGAGGAGGTGGCTGTGGTAACATCTGGGAGTAGATGTTGATAGAGAAGCGTTGCATTGTGTTGTCCATCGTGGTTGGCCTTTTAAGCATGGAATGAGCATCTTGTTGATCAGTTCGACTTCAAAGCTTTGGTGGTAAAAGCCCTTGACCTGATACCGTTTGAACTCTGAAGGCTTAGAGGGAACTTGGTGCGGAGATAGAAAGACAATGGTTTTGAATATTATTAGAGAAGGGGGGATGGATTATGAATGTGAGAGAGAACTCACCCACCAAGCTTGCCAACTCTCCATGAATCTTTCTAGCCGAGCACATCAGCCGCAGATGAGATCTCAAGTATTCGTCGACGTTGTTTGATGCTTTCCGAGTCCCTCCGTCGACGAATATTACTCGAGATCACTGTTAATAATTTCTAGAAGGCTTTTTGATTCTCATGGTGATATTAGCAGACTTTGACTTCGCGCTGCTCGAGTTCAAAGGCGATGACTCGGCTCAACCGGTGTGAGGCGTGTTATGCATCACAAAGCTAAATGAAAAACGCCGACTAATTACAGCACTGAACCTTTTGTCATGTTGACCAGGATGGCCCAGGCATTGTGCCCATATCCGAAAGCTTTCGGATATAAATCCGGCCAAGCCAAATCCGGTGCCGAGACTTGTCCTGGAAGAATGTTTTAACAGAGAGAGACGATCGGCTCCAGCTCTATTTTCGCTGCAAGAATCCTCGTTTGTCGTGTGACTTTTGGCTTCACCGAGTCCAGAAGCAGCAGAAGGATTTGGGGTAAGTGCGGGCAGGCGTGATCGGCGTGATCATGGTTCAAGGAATTGGCGAAAAAGGAAGGTGGGAAGATGCGGGAGACTGGCCGGCCGAACATCGGCCGAAGGGTCTGGAAAACTCCGGCTTGGGGAGTTGCATCGCAACTGGGACTTGCCGCATCAATTGCCTGCTCGCACAGCGAAAGAGGCAACAATTCTCGCTTCCACTGGCCCGCTTCCATGGAAGTTCGAGGCCAAGCAGCTCGGCAATCACTTCAACAGAATGGAGAGAGGATTTCTCCAGGCCTTGGATCTGGTCTCATCTCACCCCGCGTCCTGCCACACGGCGACCCACTGCATTTGAGCAGACCGTGTGAGATGACGGAACGGGGTCCAAACTCCAAACTAGTCGGCAAACTGGCAGGCTGATGTCAGCTCACAGTCGTCTCTTGTTTTGACAACACTGGCACTGTCAGCTGAGCATCCAGCAAAACAATCTGTCTCGGATCCGGCCATGTGCCAGAATCTGAGTTCCCCTCGCCCGCATACCCAGATCCCAGACCTTGGAGACCGCTGGCCTCGATTTCGCCGAGAGGTCGCTGATCGACACGCTGCGCCTCCGCATCCACCCTCCCCGCTACCTCCGCCTCTTGGCAGCCAGTCAAGCATCTGCCAAGTCCCCTGGCAAGCCACAACTGCCATGCTTGGCAGGACGAGTTCTCTCTGCCGGCCTGCACGCTGACCGAAGCCAAGGATGGCCCTGGACAGCTTCTTCTTCATCCCTTCAGAGTCTTCGTGTGGCATCGCCAGTGAATTCTCGCCCACGAGACGGTCAACTTCTGCTGGGGTCTGACCCCGCGTTGCATCCTTGCGCATGGTTGCAGTCGAGATGCGGCGTGCCCACTGGCGGACCAACCCCGACACCACCCCGAGAGCCCGGCAAGTGACCAAGGCCATGGTTACGCAGCATGCTGAGCGGCTATGACAATCATTGCCCCATCGTATCTGCCACCCGAAGCAACAATGACGCTTATAAGGGTCCGGGCCTGGCCAGTGCCCAGAACCAACGACATGCTGATCCGGACTCGCACTTCAGCATTCTGCAACTGAAACATGCAGGTCGCATCACCACTCTCTGCATCCCAAACATTTTTCATCTAATCACGGTCTCCTTATCTTTGCCCGTCCGGTTTTCTCGCGTGTCAACATCACACGCGCCGCCGCCATGGAATCGACACACGAGCCGGCCGACCCCATCGCCAAGGGCGTGCTGGCAACAGCAAAGCAGTCATGGCACGACTTGTTCATCTGGAAGCAGCGAGTGGTCGTGACAAACGAGCTCGGCGAGACGACCACTGAGTGGGCACGCCCTGTGCCGCTGCGGAACCCCATCAGCCTGCTCGCCCAGCTGGATGCCAAGGGCTGGCTGTTCTTCATTGTGGGCTTCGCCGCTTGGACTGCCGACGCCTTTGATTTCCACGCCCTCTCCATCCAGCAGGTCAAGCTGGCCGAGTACTACAAGACCTCCAAGACCCAGGTCTCCACCGCCATCACCCTCACCCTGCTGCTGAGGTCCGTCGGCGCCGCCATGTTCGGCCTGGCCGGCGACAAATGGGGCCGCAAGTGGCCCATGGTGTTCAACATGATTGTGCTGGGTGTGCTGCAGATTGCCACCATCTACAGCTCTACCTTTTCGCAGTTCCTCGCCGTACGCGCCTTGTTTGGCCTGTTCATGGGCGGCGTGTAAGCTCACTCACCCCTCTCATGACACCACTCCCCACTGACACGCCCGAGGTTCGGCAACGCCATCGCCATGGCTCTCGATAACAGTCCTCCCGACGCCCGCGGCCTCATGTCCGGTATCCTCCAGCAAGGCTATGCCTTCGGCTACGTCTGCGCCGCATGCGCAAACCTCGGTGTAGGGGGCTCCGATGACAGCTGGAAGACCGTCTTCTGGATCGCTGCGGGCCTGTCCATCGGTGTCGGCGTGATTCGCTGCTTCTTCCCCGACTCCCAGCAGTTCGCCGAGGCTCGCAAAGCCGCCAAGGCCCATGCCACCCCCTCGGCGTTTTGGAAGGAGACAAAGATGATGCTCGCCCAGGAGTGGAAGCTGTGCATCTACTGCGTCATTCTCATGACCTGGTTCAACTGTAAGCTTCCCAAACAATCTCCTGCCCGACGCCCAGCACTGACCCCCTTCCCTTACAGACTACAGCCACACGACCCAAGACAGCTACACGACCTTCATGCTCACCCAAAAGGAACTCAACAACGACGGCGCCAGCCGCGCCAGCATCCTGATGAAGGTCGGCGCCTGCGTGGGCGGCACCATCCTGGGCTACGTCTCACAATGGTTCGGCCGCCGCCGCACCATCATCGTGGCCGCCATCATGAGCGGCCTGCTGATCCCCGCCTGGATCCTCCCCGAGGGCGAGCGCGGCCTGTCCGCCTCGGGCTTCTTCCTGCAGTTCTTTGTCCAGGGCGCCTGGGGCGTCATCCCGATCCACCTCAACGAGCTGTCCCCGCCGGCGTACCGCTCCTCGTTCCCTGGCTTGACCTACCAGCTGGGGAACATGATCTCGTCGCCGTCGGCGCAGATTGTGAATGCCATTGCCGAGAGCCATTTTGTCAGGACCAAGTCGGGGCACATTGAGGAGGCGTATGGGCCGACGATGGGGATTGCGACGGCGATTATTGCGGTCGGGATCGTGGTGACCACGGCGCTGGGGCCCGAGAAGAGGGGCAGGGAGTTTGAGAGGACGCTGCCGGCGGGCATGAATATTGTGCAGGAGGGCGGGAAGTTGGTGGATCTTGAGATGGCCGAGTCGACGAGGGAGGGGAAGCCTGGGGCTGGGGAGGTGGAGGATGCTAGGGTTGGGCAGGTGGTGGCTGAAAAGAAGTGAGCAGTGCATGGATTATCTTGTGTGGGAGTGGATGGAAACGAAGGGAGGGGTGTTGATAAGATGTAATGACTGAACGGGTGCATTCTAGGGTATGGTTGAATGAATGTCACGAATGGATTATGATGACCACGAAGATATCAGTCCGTTCTCTATTATGTGTCTGGCGCGGGCGCAAGGCGGGGTCCCGGCGGTTCGATGTTGACCTCAATGCAGTGATGCTTGCAGGTTGCCGGCAGGCGAGTGCGAGGCCGGCGTGATGTCAAGAAAAACCACCCCTTGACTGCTGTGGATTCATTCGAGTTTGGGTCGAGTCTCGTTGACCCGTGAGATATTAGTAGGGTGTGAAGATCGGGACCCAACAACCCGCCCAGGACAGTACAGACCGAGCTTGAGATGTATTAATGTGTGTGTACCGAATCCAAGATATGCGTTTGTATTACCCAAACACCTGTCGAGGTCACCATCTTGAAGTAATTATTACATGGTTCCTGATTTCGAAAGCAACATGGCGATACTGCTTGTTGAACCGCCAAGTGGTTGGTGAAAACTTATTAAGGAAACGAAGAGCAGAACTTTTGTAACCCCTTCAGTACCCAAACCCAGATAGCTTTTTCAAACCTCCTGTGTTTCTTTTGATGCATTTTTGTTGACATGGTAGGAAAAGGGGACCCATCCAGCCCAACTGCTCCCGTGGAAGCAGACTCCGAAGAGCTGTCGATGGCACCCACCAGGCGCTGCTTCAGTCCCCATCTTGATCATGATTGTTGTCGGCTGCGCCCGGCCAGTTGGTGAAGCTAGGATGGGGGTAATAGTTGGTGGGATGAGGCCCGTGCATGGTCGCTTGGCCTTGCGGAAGAGTTGTGGGAGTGCCCATGGATGTGGGGATGTTGAAGGGTTGCTGCAGTGCCGCATGGTTGCCAGTTGACCCTGGGTACGATGGGGTGTGTCTGAAAAGGACAGAAGCCTGCCCGTGCTCCGTAGTATGTGCTGGAAAGATTGACCCTGCTGAACTGTGATCCGGCCAGGCCGAGATCAGCGGCCCCATGGCCTCCAGGCCAGCGGCGTACTGGACCGGTGTTGCAAGACTGTTTGTTGCAGCGGTCGTCTGAGCAATCCAGGTCGTGACGGCTGGGAAGTTGCTGGCCACGTATTCTGGGTGCTGAGTTTGAGGAGGATTGCCTTTCGGACAAGATTGAACACCATGTGAGGGGGGCGGCAGAGGGCTATCGCCGGAGGGATTCGGTGCCGGAAGCAGCCGTCGTCGACCTCGGGCTTGAGCTTTTCTATCTTTACTTGTGGCCGGAGCTGGCGCAGTCCGCGAGTTTCGCGCATGCCCTCTCTTCTTCTTTTTAGGCCGGCGGTCACGAATGATGGTTGCTGTTATCTTGCCATCTGCTTGCTCTTGGCGGGCGGATTGCTCAAAGTCACGGAGGGCTTGAGCGAAGCATGCTTTGAGCTCCGAGTACATGGCGTCCGCGAGCTGCGAAGCGATGACGTTGGGGTCGATCCAACAGCCGTGGCTTTGGAGTACATCGGCCACATGCCTTGGGAAGGATTCCTTGACGCCGGCCCAGGCCCTTTCGGCGACCGTGGTAAACTCGTCGGGCTCCGCTTCGACGTAGGGTTCGTATGCTGATTAGAGGAGTGAGATACTCGGCTTGAGTGCTGAGAAAGGGGAGGAAAGAACGGACCTGATGAGAGGACAGTGGCGTCATTGGGGAAGAGAGTCATCCACAGCTCCTCCCACGTGCACACCTTGAGATGGTCCCTCCTTTCACTCAGCAGAGAGGCAACGCGCTTGGTAATCCCATCTTCGACGTCCTGTATATTCTCTGGTTGCGGTGGCTGCCTGGCCTCACACGCTTGTCCCTTTCCTTGGTGTTTGATCAGGTCCGCTTGGGACTCGAACTGTTGCCAGCATCGGAAACTGAAGAAACGCCGATCAGCAAAAGCCTTGAGACGAACGGGGGCCAATGGATGAGTGGAGGGACGGAACCATTCGTGGATGGTGAATCGCAGGTGGAATTCCCGGACATGCTCCCTAAGATGAGTAAGATGCCGGTGTTCCCAAAGGGCCAATGGCCAGAATATCGATCAAACGACGTACTTGAGTTTACTGAGATCCCTGAATGGCCTGATGCAGTCAATGTGGCTTCGGATGTTAAACCGCTGCTTATTTCTTTTGCGATATGGGCAACTCAGCGGCCCGCTGGGGACTGGCTGAGCCCGTCTTTTGCTGGTATCGATCCCGCCGCCTGTTTCCTTGTCTTCACCGTCTTCTTCGAGATTATCGTCGCCCTTCTCGTCGTTGTTGCGGTTGCCGTCGCGGCCAGATTGCCCTTCATCGTCGTCAGAATCCGAAAGGCGGTCATTGTTCACCCAGTCGTCCGTCATGTATTCGTCGGCGCTGCTTGCTGGATGCGTTCGCGTGAATTGACCATTCGAATGCTCAGTCGAAGAGATCGAGACCGGGTCCGAGATTGCAGGGGAATAACTCCCTCGGTCTGGGGATGGGGTTGTCCCGCTAACCTCTGCATTCGTATCGTGGTGCTGGTGTGGGACGGTGGCAACGCAGCGCTGATGCCAGTTGCAGAAGCAATCGTCCTCGTTCCATGTTTCGCTATGAGAGACATCAACGTTCGATGAGGTTGGATGGGGTTTTGTCGCGGGCGTGTAGCCCCGGCTGTGGCCGACAAAGGAGTAGGTGCTGGAATCGGCAAGGTCAAGCCAAGCAGGAGGGCCGGAGTCTGGCGAGTCATTGGAGTCTCGAGGGAGAGAAGGAAGCCCCGTCCGGCACGGAGACGCCACTCGGCACACAGGGGCTGCCGAATGGGGAGACGGGATTGGTTTCGTGATGTGAAGGCGCTCAGGGAGGATGGCTGTTGCGGGAACGAAGGATGAGGGAGATTGCCGGTCCATGGTTGGTGTCAGCCCTCTGCCCATGTACGCAAGGAGAATAACGAGCTCTGGATCATGGCGATGGTGGGTTCTTAAATGACCGATCGCAAAAAAAAAAAAAAAAAAAAAAAAAAAAAAACCGACGAGAAGAGATGAGGCTAGGGTAGCAGGGTACTTTTGCGCAGACCTGAATTCTGAACCCCAGAGAGTCAACTGTTGAATCTCGGAAACTCAACAAAGAACTCCCGTCAGCAACAAGCCCAGGGTTGGCCATGGGGCTCCGATAGCCCCGGAAGGCCACAGATACAGACCGCACCTCGTGCCTGCCCAGATAAGGCGAGGCAGGAAACGCATGCCACCTGCAGCAATTGCAGTTCCAGCCTCGAATTTCTGCAAGTTGAGCACTGGCCATGAGCCCCAATTGGTTCACCTGGGCCTGGGTATATCTTGATTACCCAGAGGACTTCTTCGAGGGACGGTGTGGTCCAGATGGTTCGGTCTGGACCCCAGGGAGCGGCCGCCCGTGACACCTGGCCTCACAAAGCGGCCAGCGATTGCGGCTTACACCGACTTTTCCAGCATCATGTTGACATGGAATTTGAGGTGAAGTCATGCCTCGATCGGCGTGATGTGCCACGGGATCCAACTTGAAACCAGTTAGTCAGACTCGGCAGCCACGCAAGTCATCCATCCGGTTTTGAGCCAACAGGGACCCCAAGTGTGCCTTGCAGCAACAAGGCGGGAACCCAGGGAAAACCCAGAAGTGGTTGCCTGATTGCCTTCGCCTTCCCGGGTTACTCTCCCTGAATGGGATCGCCATGTCGAGTAGGAAGGCTGAGGAGCTGCATCTATTGACCAGGGAGGTCGATGCGAACTCAAGTGTCAACCGTGACTGCTGTGTAACCACGGCCCCAAACAATCTGGCACTGGCAGATCAAATATGCCAGGGGCGTATGCAATGGCAAATGAGTATGCAGAAAATTTTCATGCCACTGGATTAGCTGCCGCCAGCATGCTAGAGATTGGCAGCGACAGGCAACAACCGTGACCACGCAAGAGCTGCAAATGGTCCTTCGTTGCGAGGCCGGAAATGCCGTGATACGCAGCTGCGAAGATGCATGTGATCGAAGAAGGAATTAAATGAGTAACGAAAATCAATATCAATTACCCACGAGGCTGTGCTCTGCGGAACGGAAAGGCAGTGTGTGCCTTGATGAGGAGTTGGTAGTTTGTTTGCTTTGGGTTTGGGTTGACCAAGGAGACTAGCTTGATTTTTTTGTGGGGCGCTTGGCACTGCGTGAACACGGGCCGATCCCTCCATGCCGGTTCACATCTTGGTTCGTTCTGGACTGCCAAGAGTTCGCGTCCTCGCAACGTCTCCAGCCAACAACGACATCGTCCGCGCACCTCCACGCAGCGCATCACAACACGAGCCTCGATGGAACATGGCAGCCAACGACGGCCCAAAGCTGCTCTGGAACCCAGACAACGTTAGAGATGTCGCCGACTCGATAGGAATCTCGCTTTCCGACGAACCCCTCCGAGTGCTCGCCCAGGATGTCGAGTACCGCATCGGCCAGGTCATTGTCGAGGCCCTCCGCTTCATGCGCGCCGCCAATCGCACCACCCTGACCGTCCAGGATGTGGCGCAAGCACTCAAGGTGCTCGATGTCGAGCCTCTGTACGGCTACGAGTCGACAAGGCCGCTGCGGTACGGCGAAGCGAGCCTCGGCCCTGGCCAGCCGCTATTCTACATCGACGACGAGGAGGTCGACTTTGAGAAGGTCATCAACGCGCCGCTGCCCAAGGTGCCACGGGATATGAGCTTTACCGGTATGTGACCAATTGACCTGTGCATTTCGTCTTTCCAGCCGCTGACCTACTGCATCACAGCGCATTGGCTCGCCGTCGAGGGCGTCCAACCCTCAATCCCCCAGAACCCCACGACGGCCGAGACCTCGTCCAAAGACCTCCTGCCAAAAGGACCCGGCGCCAACCCCGCCCTCGCAGCCCTCGCGGGCAACGACAACGTCTCGTTCCGGCCATCAGTCAAGCACGTCATCAGCAAGGAACTGATCCTCTACTTCGATAAGATTCAAGCCGCGATCCTCGACGACGACCCCGACGAGGAGAAGACACGACTCCGCGAAGCCGCTCTAGAGTCGGTCCGCTCCGACCCAGGCCTGCACCAGCTCCTCCCCTACTTCGTCAACTTCATCACCAACCAAGTAACCCACCACCTCGACGACCTCTTCGTCCTCCGGCAGATGATGGAGCTCGCCGAAGCCGTCATCCAAAACCCGAACCTCTTCCTCGATCCCTACGCCAGCGCCCTCTCCGCACCAGTCCTCACCTGCCTCATGTCGCGCAAGCTAGGCGGCAGCACTGCCGCGTCCGACTCGGAGTCTGGCACTGACACGCTGCGCGAGCAGTACCGCCTCCGCGAGCTCGCCTCCAGCCTCCTCGAGATGATTGCGCGCAAGTACGGCGCGTCCAACGCGCTGCTCCGTCCCAAGCTGACGCGCACCTGCCTGAAACACTTCCTCGACCCGACGCGCTCCCCTGCTGTCCTGTACGGCGCCATCTGCGGCGTGGCGGCCGCGGGGGGCCCCGAGGCCGTGCGCGTCCTGGTCCTGCCCAACATGAAGAGCTTCGACGCGGCCGTGCTGCAGCCGCTCCGGGAGAAGGGCGAGGCGCACGCGGTGGAGTTTGAGATGCTTGTGGGCGGGATCATGAAGGCGGTAGAGAGTCTTGTCGGGGGAGGGGCGGGGATTCCCGTGGCGAATGGGGTGAACGGGGTGGATTTGGCGAGGGAGGCGGAGCAGGTGACGGAGTTTTTGGGGCCGATTATCGGGCAGAGGGTTGCGCGGTTGGGGAATCATGCGCTGAATAGGGCTGTTTTGGAGGTGAAGCACCTGGAGTAGGCTATCTCTGCCTGGTTGTTTGGGTGCACCTGGCGCTGGGAAGGGCGGGCGGATGTAACTGGCGTTGAGGAGTTCGGATCCAACAAGGAGCCTATGGTTTGCAATGGGCGAGGGGGAATGGATAGTTGCTCTCGTTTTAGTCTGCACAGCCAGTCTCGTTAAGGAGCGCAAGAGCGGCTTATGGTTTACTGGGAATATACCTATACCCGTTTCCCGCCCCCAACCAAACACATGACAAAGAAACCGTACTCTTGGCATTGTGGTTGTCACATACACGGTGCTCCCTCCTTGTCTAACCCTTCCAAATCAGTACTCGTAACAGTCTCTCGGGCAACACGACCTCTTGATTCCTTATCCATCCCCCAACCTCCATCTCCACTTCCCACCCCATACCCCCCCAAACCACCGAACTGCCACCTCTCCCTTAGAGGAAGAAAGCAAGGTACAATCCCCCCACAAACGACGCACCCCAGATATACCACCCACTCTTGACAATCGTCTGCCGCTTGAACCCCACCGCCATATCAAACAGCAGATGCCGCACGCCGTTGAACGCGTGGAACACAAACGGCCACGCCGCAAGGAACTTGAGCCCGCCCTTGACGGCGAAAGGGAGAGCGCCGAACGCGGCAGCGAGCGAGGCGCTCTCGAGGTGCCAGCCCATCAGCGGGGCGATGAGGTACGCCGCCGAGAAGGTGTACAGCGTGCCGCTGAAGGCGGAGCCCGTGATGCGCATCCAGATGGAGCCGCCGAACCAGGTCTGCTGCTTGTCGTAGATGGCGAGGTGAGGAGAGACGGGGCGGTTGAGGCGTTGCTTGGCGAGGAGGGAGGAGGCTTCGGTGGGGGTGAGTTTCTGGGTTGCTACGGGCCTGTTTTGCGTTTGCTTGTTAGCTTTACTGAAAGGTGAGATGGTGGTGTGTGGTGATGAACGTCGGGTTGCGGTGCGGCGGGATGATTACGGACCTCGTCTGGGTGGTCGACAGCGGCTGGGCCAGGCCAAACTTGGCCACGTTGGCGGCGAAGAAGGCATTCGGGTTGCCGGCCACTGTGTGGTTGCCAATGCCGTTAGCATCCGTCGACGTCCAGCTCTACTATTCCCTCCTTCTGCTTCTCGGTCGACGGGGATCGCAAGCTTCGTCCGGAATTGAAGGGTCGCGTACCTCGGCGCAGCGCCGTTGTTCCTGCTCGCTGGGCAATCATTGTGTGGGCTGGCGACAGAGGGCGGGTCCGGAACCAGGCGTGTTTGTTTTGTCGTCGGGCGGTTGCGAGGTTTGAGGTCGATGATGCCGACTTCGCGAAGGCTGCTTGCTCGGAATCGAGCCCCGGCTGGTCGGCACCGCTCGGCTTCGCGCGACCAATGGGAGCTCGGCCAAATCGAATGCGGCGCCTGGTTGGCTGTAGAGCTGCGGCTCTTGTAACGAGGAAGCACGTGAGCTGCGGCCCCACTCGCTTGGCGCGGCTTTTCAACGTTCAGCCTCCACAAAAATTTCGGTTTCCCTTTCCTTCTCTTTTCTTTCTTCAGATAGTCATGGGTGTTCGGCCATAGCATTGCCGCGTCAATCGGCGATGCATACGTGGCATTGGGCGCTTTGGTGTCTATGGATGCCCAGAGAAGAAAGAGATCCGTCGTTAATCACTGTCGTCAGTTCCTTCAGTCTGGCGATTGTTTCATTTTAGAGATCTACATTCGAAATCGCCCGAGCTGCTGCCTGATGGGGCGTCTGCCACTTTCCGTTGTTTGTTGCGTCTTTGAATGGGCTGCTTTGCTAGCCTCGCCAACATAAAATCTGGTCCAACACCAGATTGCATAGTTTCTCCCCCAAACATGCTGTTGGAAGATGCGAATCCGATACAGCAGGCTGCCACGCACTGACATTGGCGATAAGAAGGGCTGGGCAGATGGTGCCCGAGCGCCCTTGGCTTTTCTTCGTTTATCTCGCCTCACTGCATGTCCGTCCACGAGAATTCACGGCAATGGCAGCAAAGTCGGCAGGAAACACGGTCTCTGCAAATATCCATTGGTCCTATCCAGAGGAAAAGAGGGGAGACGAAGCAGCCACTCGCCATCACTCATAAACCAAACCAACGCCCGACGAGAGACCTCAACATTTCCGAGAATATCGCGGCATGATAGCGGCAATGGGCGATCAGTGAGACCAAGCCGCATACAGCGCCGACAGTTCCGCGACAGTGACGGCCTCATGGCCGAGCAAGGCCTTGATCCCCTTCATCACCATCAACTTCCGCCCCGCCTCCACCGACTCATCGAGGACAAGGGTCGTGGAGAGGCTGGCGTGGTAGCATTGTTGACGGTAGCAATCCTCGCGGAACGCCGGCAGACACTTCCAGCACGCGGCCAGCCAGCGACGGTCGAAGACGACGGCCGTCATCGGCTTGTAGCTGGCAGGGTCGGAGCCCCAGTTGAGAGGGCTGCTGCCCTGCGCCACCACATGCAGCCACGAGACATCGACGCGCACCTCGCGGGGCAGACCGGTGCCGTCGCTCGTGCCGGAGTCACGGTCCCTCAGCAGCTCCCGTCCATACATGACCTGTACCTTGCGGAAGAACTCGGTCCAAGTGCCGCCAACGAGACCGATGGCGCGGAGCGTGACCTCGGTCAGGGTGCGGCGCAGCCGCGTCCACAGCAGCAGCAGGTCTTTGTACTGGACTGCGGCGTTGCGCAGGTCCAGGTGGCGGAGGCACGGCATTTCTGCGTTCTGCGCGAACTCGCCAAAGGCTGCCATGAGCGCCTCTTGATCGGCCAGTCGTTTCGTGGTGCCGGCGTTGTCGAACAAAACAGTCAGGCTCTGCAGCGCGGGCGCCAGGTTGACAAGGGCACGGAGAAAGTTGTTGCGCGCTTCTGCTAGGGCGGGCGTCTGCCGGCGGTCGACGCCCACGTACTGCAGCATCAGGGAAAGTGTCGTCAAGCTGGCGAGGCTGGTGGCGAGGCCCTCGCGGGGAAACGTGTCGGGGATGTCAAGCCGAGGCATCAGATGGACGCGGACGAAGTCGAGCAGGTGCTCCTTGTCCCTACCCATCGGCTCCGTTAGTTCTCCCACTTGGTTCCCGGGCGCTGAGGACAATGCTTACCAATGCCAGATGCGCATTGACTTGATCGGCCGCTGCGTGGCTCCCAGCGCATGGAGGAGAAGCTGAAAGTTGTATCCCAGGCCAGTGTTGATGTTTTCCCAACCTAGCTTCTTGACATGTTCCTCCCTGGCGTAGGGGCTGGCCCAGCTGTAGTATTCCTCGCCAGTTGCGGCTTCGAAAGCGTTGGCGCCGAAGGGGTTGCCGCCACTGGGGAGGATGTTGTACTTCTGGGCCAGGTCGATGGGCAGGAGGTCGCCGTCGGTGATCTCGACATGCTCGAGCTGGGTGAGGTGGTGCATGATCGTGCCCAGGGCGACGAGGTCTCGGCACTGGACAGAGAAGAGCTCCTGCCCAGCCCTGAACTCGATGTACTTGGCGTACCGCAGGTCGGCGATACCGCGCTGCTCTGGGCTGGCCAAGCCAAGCTGGAGGAGGTCATTCAGCACCTCGCTCTCGTATGTCAGGTTGATGTAGTGCGATCCGAGGCGCAGGACGCGCATCTTGGCCCCGATTGCGCCATTGTTGCTGGCGACAAGGTTCAACAGATGATCCTCCAGGCTGAAAGAGGACACTAGCCAGACAGTGCTCTGCAGCCTGTTGGCGAAGTCGTCGGCTGTGGCTTGGTGGAAGCGAGAGCAGGTCAGACGGAAGGCGGCGAGGTCACTCATATCCTCGAGATCGCTGGCGATCTTGGCGATGAGCTCGACGGGGAGCTTCACCATGGTCGCCATCGTGACTGTCTCAAAGCAAGCAGTGGTTGAGAAAGGTGAAGACGGAAGCTCAGCAGCAAGATAGACGCCGTCTTCGCGCAGTTTCTGGTGCAGCGGATGAAAGAGCGTGATGGAGGAAGCGAAGGGTCGACTGAGTGAGTGAGGAGAGGTGGCACGCAAGATAAACAGCGACAAGAGAGCTCCACGGACGTCGAGAGGTGGCCACAACGGACAGCTTCACATCCTGCAAGAACAAAGACACAAGCCGCCGGGTGAGCCCATCGCCCAGCCGGTTTGGACCCGCGAAGGTGAGCCCATATGTCGCTGGGGCAACACATCATTGAAGTTGGGTTCGGCCCTAGTTGGGACCATTGAGTTGGATGTGCCGGAATCAGCGGTTGACAGCTGGTTGAGCATGCCAAGTTGACCCCTTGGTCTACGGTCTGGTGTCCTTGTCAGGGATGAAACCTGAAATGGAGTTGCTGCTTACTACTGGGGACCGGGTCACGGTGCTGTTGGAAGGCTCGGTTGCTTGCGTCTGATGCAGGCGTCTGACGGTCGGTGTCGACTGCTTGTGCTCTTTCATTCAAGGGTGGGGGATTGAGTTGGGCTATGTGACGGTTGACGGTGGGCGATACTTGTTCAAGTTCCTTTAGGGGATGTCTGGATCAGAACGACATGTCACCTCCTGAGCTGGCTATGCACTGCACCATGCCAGTTTGACTTTGGGCTTTGAGCCCAGACCACACCAGACTCCATGGGGCACTGCATGGACCAGACTACGGTGGAACAGGCGGTCCTCTATGAACCCGCTGATTCAGAAAGACTTTGAGGGTCCCCACCTTTCAAAAACACTTCATGTATTACAGGGGGAAAATGTCATGCTAGTGCAAGCTCGGAATTTGATATTATGCGGTGGTTGAAGCCATAGGCCCTTATCCAGTCGTTTAACACATACCAAGTGTCTGACTTGAAGAGGACTGGACTCTGAGGACGTATGGTGAATGAGAAATTACCTGATCTTAGTTTTACGTAACGTACATGATAAGCGAGTGACCCAGACAAGCGAGTGACCCAGACAAGCGAGTGACCCACCTTCCGCTACACACTGACAACTATTCTCAATTAAAACACAACAACACTAAGAACCAACTATAATTACATCAGAAACAGCTGAATCAGACGATTCTGCAGTCTCCTGGCAAGTACGCGCATTATGACCAGGCTTGCCGCACACACCACAGCATCGAACCCTCGTACGAGCCCCCCCTGAACCACCACCATCCGGCTGCGTTTCTTCCTCTCTCTCCCCACCCACGGCTTTCTGGTCCAGTAGATCCTTCGCATCTTGCACAGTAAGTGATCCTCCGAGCTGCATACGTGTTTTTTTGGCTCTCCGGCGCTTGCTTAATGCCTCGTTCGCCTTACGGAGCGAAGAGACCTCTGCCCGAAGAAGAGCCACCTCGTGCATCACAGCCACTGTACCTTTAGCAAGCTGGTCCACAGCAGCCAACATTGAAGTTGGGGAGCTATTTTGGTGGTTGGCAATGCGAGTCTTGATGAGTGTTGACTGCGCCTCGGCTTCTCGGGGGTTGTGTGGTGTCTGGAAGACCCAAGGTTGCGCGGTGCTAGGCGGTGAGGTCGGGGGTGTTGGTGTACGAAGCTT